>PVJA010031318.1:5862-25103 GCA_004027025.1 Myocastor coypus | reverse complement strand
AAAAAAAAAAAAAAAAAAAAAAAAAAAAAAAAAAAAAAAAAAAAAAAAAAAAAAAAAAAACAAAGAAGCAAGAACATACATAATGTGCTATCTCCAACTGTGGAGAATTTAGAAACAGGGAAGCTAAACAGTATTGTTAGGGATACACAGAGAGCAGGAAAATGATGGAAGGAGGAGGATGCATCAGGTGCATCGTGCACCTGTGCCCTCAGCTGTTTGGGAGGCTGAATCGAGATCACTTGAGTTCAGAAGCTGAATGCCAGAGTGGGTAGCACAGCAGAACAACATGTATCAACAAATAACAAAGAAAACAGAGAAAGAAAATAAAAAGACAGCTATGGGCATAGCTCAGTGGCAAAGCTCTTGCCTAGCACGCATGAGGCCCTCTTGCTCCATTCCAATACCAAAACACAGAGGGGCATATGGACTTCAGGACACTTGACAAATTCCCTTCATTGATCTGGATGCTTAGTATATCTGAGGTTTTAGTTTTCTTGTTTGTTTGTTCATTTGTTTGAGACAGTGTCTCACTATGGAGCCCAGGCTGGCTTTGAACTCTTCATAATACTCCTGCCACAGCCTCCAGAGTTCTGGGGTTACAGGTGTGCAACACCATGCAACACAGGGGTTTTATTTCTTACTACAGTGCTCATAGGCACATTTTGTACCCTTCCTTATATGTCACACATTTAACAACAAAAGATAGAGTGTGACAGTACTTTGCCTCTTTTTCTATCCAGCCCCCATTCTGTTTCCAGCTGGCAGAGGAAGGACAGGTCCCTCAGCAGTGTACCTCACCTCTCTTCAGCTAGGACAGTGTCAGGGGCTCCCTCCTGCAGCTGGGCCCTGGCTGTCCTGGGGCGGCAAGGCAGGGTGCACAGGGCCAGCAAGCCAAAGCTGGCTGCCCTGCTGTTTGTGCCAACTCTGGGATTAGACCAGGACTTTGGCACACCTGTTGTTTCACTGGTTCAACATGAAGCACAGCCAAGTGCTTGCTTCGAACAGTAGGTACTGCTTGCCAGCTGAGGGATGCAAGAGATGGTTTTTCAATGTGCAAGATCTTAAATGCACCAGAGGTGACCACATTTGCTAACAACTATGACACCAATAAAATGTGTGCTGTAGACTGTTCAAGAAGCATGTGAAGGAGCTGCATACCTTACATGTGCCAGGAATTATGCCAGATCCCAATCATGTAAAGATGAGGAAGTCACACTTTCCTGCTCCTCCAGCAAATGGCCTACTGCAGGGCAAACAGACGCATGTAACACACATACGTGTGTGTAACACACACCTGGGTGTAAATCCATCCACAGGGTGTGTGGAGGGAGGAGGGCCAACCCAGCCAGGATGGTGCTGTGCAGACTGAGGGCTGGGGACAGGTTTGGCAGAAAGGTCTTCCTAAAGGAGGGGAGCTTCAGAGATGCGGAAGCAAGGGCTCAAGGTGAAGGCTGGAACAGCTTCCTGGGCACAGGGACCCCAGGGTGGTGATGTGGCCAGGAGGGTGGCTGGCAGGAGGGACCCAGCCTCAGCAGGAGGAAGGCCAGCAGTGTAGCAGCAGGTCAAGGTGCATCGCAGTCATATTTGCCTTGCAAAACCTTAGTTTTACTTTTTCCCTTTTCCCTCCCTGTTTTGCTTCTCTCTCTTGTTCTCTCTCTTTCTTTCTTCCCACCTCTTCCTTCCCTTTCTCTTCTTCTTTCCTTCCAGATGGGCTGTGGCTGTGTTGCCTAGTCTATCCTTGAATTCCTGGGCTCCAGCTCTCCTCCTGCTGTAGCTTCCTGACTAGCCAGATAGCCAGGCTTGTTATACTGATTCCAGCTAAAACCTCTATCTTACCGATATAGTAGTGTGATCCTGAACACCCTGTAGACCCTTCCCTAAAACTACAAAAAAAAAAATCCCAAAAACAAACAAAAACTTCATTAAGAGGGGCCAGAAAAAGGAAAAAAAAGAGGGGCCAGCAAGATAGCTCAGTGGTCTAAACTCCTGCTTAGGTAAGCTTAGGCAACTGCAGGACCCGTGGTTTGATCCCCAGCACTACATGCTGCGTCAGCCCCATCCCTAGGGCAGGCTGAGCTGGCCATAAAGAAACAAATAAACAAACAAACAAATAAATAAAGTTTATGAAAAAATAAAACCTCTATCTTAGTGCTGGGAACCACTGCAGGTTTGACGGGAGCTTGATAACTCTCTCTGGGTTAGCAGAAATGATTGAGGGGCATGGACAGGAAGAAGGGAGGCAAGTTGGTATGTTGTGGGGATCCAAGGGCTAATTAAGAGATGCCAGGCTGGCCTCTAACTCACAGTGGGTAAGCAGTGGTGCCAGAGTGGCCATATCCCAGAATCCTCCTTGATGGAGTGAGCAGGTGGAACACACAGGGAACCCCCTGGCTGACTAGTGTGGCCACAGGCTGTGGACATGGTTAGAAGCAGTGCCAGCCAGCAATGTGAACAGGACTCCAGACCACCTAATTCTAGAGCTTCTAAAAACTGAAAAGTGGACAGGGCCAGTTGGAGAAAGAGAAAAAAAATATGAGCATGTAATGAAATTGTCATAAATCAAATGTGTGCACTTTGAAGAACTCTTCTTGGAAGTATCTTCAATTAAATTGATCAATAACTAAGCATTTCACTTAGAGGATGCATTCATTACCCAAAGGAACCCCTTAAAGACTGAAAAGTGGTTTTGCCCTGGGAGCAGGAGAGAGGATCAGAGGGAACAGAGTACAGGTTTTTTTTTTTTTTTTTTTTTTTTGAGACGGGGTCTTGCATCTTGTAGCACAGGGCAGGCTGTCCTTAAACTCATTTTGAGCCCAGGCTGGCCATGAACTTGCGCCAATCCTCCTGTCTCAGTTTCCCCTCTGCTGGGATTGCAGGTGTGTGCCACCATACCAGTTTCCAGGTGAAGATGTTCTGCTGTTGTTTTAAACAAGCCCTAGGGCTTGGGGTGCAGGTTAATGATAGAACCTTCTCTAGCATGCACTGACTCTGGGTTCAATCCCCAGTACCAAAAAAGATCTTTTAAAATTACAATATTTTCAAAACCATACAAAGCATATAAAAAGCTTAAAAATAGTACAAGATTGGTCTTTGTTCTGAGTTTATGGCTTTTCTACTTTTAAGTTGTTAGAAGTGCCCTTTCTGGGGCACCCATTTGGGACCCTCCTGTCACTCAGCAATGACTCTACTCCCCTTTCCTATCCCCCAATAAAGTTTCCTACCCTTAACAAAGTGGCCTTCCTTGTATGTAATGATCACGATAAAGACCCCTTCCATGGCTTCATTCAATAACTAAAATAAAACACAGTCGATTCCTGTGTGTCCTGAATTTCCTAACTGGAAGAGGTGTACCCAAAGCACCCTGTGGAAGGTGGCCAGGGACGGGCTCCGTGCGCCTGCGATTCCTCAACACACCGGCAGGGGACAGGCGAGCTCTACCCAGCGCTGGAGCTGGCCCTACAGCCACTGCTGCGCTAGGCTCTGCGCGACCCGGGGAAGGGGACAGGAGGGCTCGGGATTAGCTTTAGGCTACAGATCATGACCAATGGTCACGGGAGTCTTGGTTCCCAACTCTCGTCGCGCAAGTCTTAGGCTGGGAAACCCTCAACAGCCCGCGTGCCATGATGGTATCCTGCTCGCTGTGGCCCCACGCTGCGTCTCCAGTGTCTGGGTGTGGCTGGCTCCAGGGTGCCCACCCAACCCACACATCTCTAGCCTCACTAGGGTCCCTGTTTGGAGACCCTTGAGCGGCTCACCTTGCTATCTGCTGAGCACCTCCTTGCAAAAACAAACTAACAAAAAAGACACACAAAATCTTGCTCCCTGTACCCAGTGGTCGCAAAAGATCCAACAGCTAAGATGTAAAAGAAAACCTGAGAGCCGAGCGTGGTGGCGCACACCTGTAATCCCAGCACACGGGAGGCTGAGGCAGGAGGATTGGTGCGAGTTCAAGACCAGCCCGGGCTACCAAAGTGAGCTGAAGGCCAGCCTGAACTGCATAGCAAGACCCTGTCTCAAAGACAAAAAAAAAAAAAAAAAACCTGAGATGTGTGCATAGGCAAAACAATTGCTATCTTTTTATTTTATTTTTTTATTTTATTTATTATTTTTATTCTTGTTTCAGAACCTTTGTTTGTTTATTCATTCATTTTTATGGCCAGCTCAGCCCACCCCGAGGGCAGGGCTGGCACAGCATGTGGTGCCGGGGATTGAACCACGGTCCCTGAAGCCGCCCAAGCTTTCCCAAGCAGGTGCTTTAGACCACTGAGCCATCCCGCCGGGCCCAACAATTGCTATCTTATACAGTGTGTAAGAATTGGGCAGAGACCTCTGGGGACCCAAGGTTACTTGAGAAGGTCCAGTGTCACTTTCTGTAGAGATTAGGTCTGGGGCTGGGATTTAGATGTCTTCATATACAGGTTGCCCAATTGTGACACAGGGCCTTCCTTCCAAGACCACACTTCAATATGCCACTAGCTGGCTGTCAGCCCCAGGGCAGGCAGTGTGGCCATCCAGGAACCAGCGTGGAAGAAGGGACAGCCTGGGAAGGAATAAGTACATGGTGCAGTGCAGGTGAGCTCCCATGACTGCCAGAGAAGAGACTCGACTGCAAGGTTCATGGTGTTTTGATTTTATTTTTGACATTCCTTTTGTGCTTCACATAAAGGATCAGAACAACTACTTTCTCCCTCTTAATCTGTTGTTGTAACCGAGTATCACAGACTGGTAGCTTGGAGAGGTTTTTCAGCTCTTGTTTTCTCCTTTTTTGGTACTGAGAATGTAACTCATAACCTCTTGCTTGCCACGCAGGCACTGGGCAGCTGAGCTACATCCCTAGCCCTTCAGCTCTTGGTTTTGAAGACTGGAAACCCAAAAGCAGGCAGTGTCTGGTGAGGTCCCCGTGACATCAACTGGATGGAGGCCTCATAGGACAGAGCAAGCCGGAGATCGCAATCCAAAGCCACTCATGCCACTTGGATCCCTCCTACAAATACATCACACATGCCTCAGGATTAAAGCTGAGCACAGGCACTTGTGGGGGGCACAACCAAATCTGGCAAGGCTTTAGCAACACTGACTGGACCACACCTTGCCTTCTAGCACATTTTGAATGTTTGCACATGGCTTGTTCCAACTGCCATGTGGAACAATTGTGATGATCACCATTTTAGCTGCATTCACACATAGTGTTGGGTATGATGGGAGCATTTGGGGACAGCCAAGAGCCCTAACCTTCTCTTCAAGATGGGACAGCACCAGGGTTTGATGAAGAGCAGACCTTCCATCACAAAGCTGGGCTCCAAACAGCATTTGGCTGTTGGCCAAGACTAAAAACTAGAACAAGTGCTACCAGGCTGGGAGCCAAGCAAGTTAGTTCCTTGCTTGGGAACCTAGGGGTCCAACCCAGACCCAGTCCTCTCAGACAATATGGGTCTAGTATGCTGTGCTCTGGGACCCTGACTGCAGTGCTCAGAACACTTCTGTTTTTGCCTTTAGCACATCCAGATCCTGACTTTAGTTCAGACCTCGAGACTCAAATTGTGTTTTTTGTTTTCACACTGGGCGCTGAGCACTGAGCTGGATCCCCAACCCTTTTTTTAGTGATCAGGTCTCAGTAAGTTCTGGTTGCCCAGATCGGGCTTGGATCTGTACTTTTTCTGCCTCACCCTCCCAGAGTGCTGTACAACAGGTATGTGCCACTATGCCCAGCTTGTCTTGATTTCTGAAAAACCTCAGGAATGCTATCAAGCACTTGACTATAGCCCCAGATATGCAGAAGGCTAAGGCAGAAGGATCACAAATTCAAGGTCAGACTGGGAAACTTAGCACAATCCTGTTTCAAAATAAAAAGGCATAGGGATATAGTTCAGTTCTCCTTTGGTTTAATCCTTAGTTCAAAAAAATAAAAAGAGGGTCTCAGGAGATAGCTCAGGGGTACAAGTGCCTGCCTGGCAAGTGCAAGGTCCCAAGTTTGATCTCAGGTTCCACCAAAAAAAAAAAAAAAAAAAAAAAAAAAAAAGAGAGAGAGAGAGAAAGAATATTAGAGATTTGGGGCTGAGATTCCTCTATGCCAAGGACTGATTTTTACCCTGCTGCCCCACGACTTAAGAGTGAGCAAGTAGCACCTGGCTCAACCATTCTCCAAGACCTGGTCAGGACAGGAGTGAGAACAAGTAGATCATTTCTTCTCCAAACATGGGTCCAGGAGCAGGTGGACACTGCTTCACATGTTTATTATAAAATATCAGCCACCATGGGTGCAGCTGTAACACAGTTAACCACAGGGCAGCTACAGAAATGGACACAGACAACCTCAGTCAGAGCTGAGCCAGCTAGGCCAGCAACACCTCCATGGCTGGGGCCTGCACCTGCTTCTCAGTCCGCTGCAGGAGGTTCCCTGGCCAGGACTTGCTGGCATGGCACAGGAGGCTCCAAGGCACTGCCTCTCTGTTCAAGCATGTCACCACCCTCTGCTCCACTGCATATGCTGGCATGGGTGTCTCAAGCTTCTGGGAGTAGATGCTTCAAGAAACTGGCAGACAGGGTGAAGATTTGGGCTGCACTTGAGCAGGCAGGGCTGCCTGCTGGAGGTGCCCCTGCAAAGAGAAAGGGGTAGGGTGCCACCCGTGAAGGGGGAGGTATCAGGCACCAAGGTTACAGAGCTAGGGCATGGTTACCAGAGCCCTCCAAAAACTGCAGGCAAAGACATATTTTCCTTTTTTTTTTTTTTTTTGTCTTTTTGAGACAGGGTCTCACTATGCAGTTCAGGCTGGCCTTGAGCTCACTTTTGTAGCCCAGGCTGGTCTCGAACTTGCACTGATTCTCCTTCCTCAGCCTCCCAAGTGCTGGGATTACAGGCGTGCGCCACCATGCCTGGCTCAAAGACATATTTTACACTGCAGTCTGTTCAAAGCACTCTTTGGCTTCCCAGCCAGAAGGCCTCAATGTTGACAGCCAGTGTGGAAAGCTCAGCTTCCTCCGGAGACCATTGCTGTGAAGCAGGGCTGCAGGGCCTGCTTTGGGCACACAAGGGGTTGCCACACTTGCTCCTGAAGAAAAGCCTCTAGGTGCTGAGACAAGGGGCACAGTCTTGCAGTGTGGTAGATTGACAACTGGTGGTCAACTTGTAACACCCAGCTGAACTGAGCCAGTGTAGTGCTAGACATGGAAGGCTCACCTAAGGACTGTCACCAACAAAATAAAAAGAAAGAGGGGCTTGCGGATTAGCTCAGTTGTTTAAGCATCTTCTTGGGCAAACCCAGTCAGGTGCAGGGACTATTGTTTGATCCCCAGCTCTCCTTGCCATTCCAGATCTGCCCTTCAGGCAGCCTGAGCCAACCAAAAAAAAAAAAAAAAGAGAGAAGGGAAGGAGGTAGGGAAAAGGAAGAGAAAGAGGGAGATGGAGAAGGAGAAGAAGAAAAGCTGTTGGTTTTCCTGGAGAAGCTTGTCATGCTGGCTTCTTGACATGAACTCAGCTGCTCTCATTGTAAGAGGAGCTCAGGACCTGTTGTCACTGAGAATGGCTATGGTTCACTTTAAGGAAGCTCTGTTCCTTACTTTGAGCATCACTTCCTGGCTCAGAAGGGAAAGAAGGTGCACTGTTCAGTGTCCTAGAGAAGCTTGTCGTGCTGGCTTTCCTGATAAGAACTCGTCTGTTCTCATCATTGGAGGAGCTCAGGACCTCAGTGTTGCTGAGGATGGCTGAGGTTCTCTTGGGGAGCGCTGGTCCTTACTTTGATCATTGCTTCCTAGCTCCAGTGTAGATTCCTCAGCCGGCTGGCAGAGATCCTTCATCCTGCTGATACAGATTTCCTAGCTTCTATCATTGACCTTTGGGCCTTCCCAGTGCAGATCCTTGAAACAGGCCTGCGTGAGACGTTGCCATAGGCTCTAGGTCTCCAGCTGGACTCATACAGAGAATTGCCACGGGATCGAGGCTCTTAGCCGGATTCTTTGTGTCTTTAGGTGTGGACAGATTTCCTCCACTCCTTTGTACTTGACTCTTTGGGTGACTGTTACAAAATAATCCTACAAATCGAGTCCTGTATTAAACTGTTTTCCTTGTAAACAATAATTACAACACAGGGCTAATGGAAATCTGCGTTGAAAGCTCTGCCAATGACCAGCCGCCTCACTTCACTGGTTCCAGCCCCAATCTCATATAACTTGGCATCTCGAAGAAAGCGGCCCATGGGAAAGTCATTGATGTAGCCATTGCCACCTGCAGCCAGAGATGGGACAGAGAAGAAAAGACAACACAAGTGATGGGCAAGAGCAAACAAAAGGTGCCGTCCAGCCTTCCCTGTGACTGTAGAGCCTGGTGCCAAGGGCCCTGTGAACCCCAGAATCATGCATGCTCAACTTCCTTATACAAAATGGCACTGTATCTGCCCATCACCCACATACATGTGCCCAGACACTCAATCATCTCTAGGTTATATATTCAAATATTTGTACTATTTAGGGAATCATGACAAGAAAGGAAGGCTATACGGGCTTGGACTATACTGTCAGGAGGTCAGGGGGGAGAGGGGCTAGAGCTGAGACTAGATGGTTAGCAGGAGTGTCGAGGACACCAGGCAAAGAAAAAAGGTGAGCCACTGGAAACACAGAAAAGCAGGGTGAGGAGACTGGCCTAACAGACCTACGAGGCAGAACTGAACTGCAGAGCTTCAGGCTGTAGTCTTAGCTACTCGGCAGCAACAGCGAAGCAAGGCAGTTCCAACTGGAAAATCTCTTTCTCATGTCCCCATGAGGCCAGGTGGAGGGACGAAAGGGACATAGCTTACACCAGCACAATCCACAATAGCCTAGTTGTAAAAATGGCTTGTATGCCCGCCAGCAGGTGAATGGATAAAGCAAACGTAGGATGTATGCAGTATGGAGTGCTACTCAGCCATAAAGGGTTTTGAATCACATATAGAAAAATGAATGGGCCTTGCAACCATAAAACTGAGTGGAATAAAAAAAAAAAAAAAAAAAAAAAAAAAAAAAAAAAAAAAAAAAACTGAGTGGAATAAATCAGATGCAGGTGAAATATCACATGATTTCTCTCATATGAGTAATTTAAAGAGCAAAACAAAAAACATGGGAAGAAATGGAGGCAGACTGGAGATAGGAAGGAGACCAGCAGAATGAGGGAGAAAAGGGTGAGAGGCAATAAAATGATCAAGACTCAACATGTACATGTACCAGCCTCCCAAGATCAATGGTCTTTGTTGTTGTCTTTTTGAGACAGGGTCTCCCTATGCAGCTCAGGCTAACTTTGAGCTCACTTTACAGCTCAGGCTGATCTCAAATTCTAGTGATCCTCCTGCCTCAGCCTTCTGAGTGCTGGGATTATAGGGGTGCACCACCAAGCCCAGCTCCCCAAGATGAATGTAATTATTATATGTCACAGAAAAAACTTTTTTTTCAAGCAGTAGCAACTTGTGGCTCCCTAGTTTTGTCATGTGTTTTTCCATTTCCTCCTAACTAGGAGATGGAGAGGCTGTGGCCAGCTCAGCTGGGGGTGGTATAGGCACAGAGGAAGCCCCAGAAGGAGGCTGTGGGGCACTCACCAAAGCACTGGATGCCGTCCAGGGCCACCTGAGTGGCACACTCAGCTGAGTAGAGAATCACTCCGGCACAGTCCTGGGGAGGAGGCTGGATCAGCAGGTTCCCAGTGGGCATGGGGTACAGTCCCAGCCACCACCCTCCAGGCTGGCCCTCACCTTAGGAGTGCAGTGGCCCTCGTCACAGGCCCTGGCTACATTGTAGATGTACTGCCGACTCGCCATGAGGCGGGTGTACATGTCAGCCATCTTTCCCTGCATCAGCTAGGCACAGAGTGAGGGCAAAGTTAACAGGCTGAGATGCTCCTCCTGGTCACCAGGAGCTGGGCCAGCAGCAGTGGCAACCTGGCAGCCTGGGATGGGAAGCAGAACTCAGAGAAGAGGGGACCTGCCCAAGACAGCAGAAATGCAAGCAGAGCTGGGAGGCCAAAGAGCAGCTGTTCCCCAGGGGAGGCTGCACCCTGGAGCAGCCCTCACTACATCCATCCGAAAGGTGCTGTGTAGCTACCTCTCCTGGCACGAATTTTCTGCAGATTCTTCAGATCAACAGGGTCGCACATAGAAATGCCACTGCCGTTCTCCCGAGCCCCATCCCCAAAAGGAGGCAAATGTCACTGCCAGCCTCCCCATGGCTAGTTCAAGCACCTCAAACACAAGTGGTGTGGCAAGGTGATGTACAGCCTGAAAACTTCTAAGGCCAGGCTATACATGTGAGCAGCTAACGCTTTCAACATTCGAGCTTGCTCTACTATGTAAGGGTGGCTATGCCCACACAGTGCAGCCTGCTTGCTCACCCACGACACAAAGCCCTAAGCGGAGGAAAGAGGACTTGCCTGGAAGTGTCCGATCTTCTGGCCGAAGGCTTCCCTCGTGTGCAGGTAAGGAATGGTGTGATCGAGAACAGCTTGCATCAGTCTGCCAGAAAGAACAGTATGGAAGTGTGTCACTATCCCACTGGTGCCAAGCAGGGTGGCAGCATGCCAGGCAAAGACCTGGGACAAAAGCTCTGCACGATAAAGAACTGGAGGGGGAAGGGAGCCTGAGAAACTCTTGCTACCCTGCCCATGTCACAGCCCACACTGGGCGTTTCTCAAGGCCACAGGTAGAAACTTATCTCTCTGCAGGTCCCCAGAGTCAGGGCCTGGCTAGTACCTCACCTCTCCTTTCATATCTACCTCAAGCAGAGCTGAGGCTCTGCTGTCACATGATGGCATTGCCCTTTTGTGTGCAGAAATTTAATGTAGGGACAGGGGTTTCTTTATCTCCAAGAGTCATAGTTAGGAGGTGGCGCCCTTAGGCCCCCTAGAGAAAGTTGCTGCTGCTTCTGAAGCCTGCCTTTGTCAAGGAGGCCGAACAACCTCAGTTCCCAGATGCTTCGTTCTTTTTTTTTTGTCTTATTGAGACAGGGTCTCGCTATGCAGTTCAGGCTGGCCTTGAGCTCACTTTTGTAGCCCAGGCTGGTCTCGAACTCGCATCGATCCTCCTGCCTCAGCCTCCCAAGTGCTGGGATTACAGGCGTGCGCCACCACGCCCGGCAAGATGCTTCGTTCTTACCCAGGGCCCCAGCTACTCCTCTGTCCACCCCAGCCTCACACTTACCCAAGAGGCCCACCTGCCAGCACCAGGCGCTCCAGGTCCAGCCCACTCATCAGCACATAGACGCCCTTACTCTCCTGGCCCAGGATGTTGGCAGCTGTCAGGGTAAATGCTGATCAGAGGGTGGCATGCAGCCACTTCACTGTTTTTGCTATTTTTGCACTCCTGGGGATTGAACCAAGGGCCTTGACACAGACTACGTCCCTGTTTTACTACTTGCTTGCTCTTGCTTTTTTTGTCTTTTCAAGACAGGGTCCCACTGTGCAGTTCGGCCTGGCCTTGAGCTCACTTTTGTAGCCCAGGCTGGTCTCGAACTCACACCAATCCTCCTGCCTCAGCCTCCCAAGTGCTGGAATTACAGGCGTGAGCCACCATGCCTGGCTTGCTCTTGCTTTTTCCTTTTCTCTTCTCTTCTCTTCTCTTTCTTTCTTTCTTTTCCTTCCCTTCTTTCTTTTTCTTCATTCTTTTTTATGTATTTGGTTCACAGTTTATAGGATCTCACTACATATATCAGACTGATAGTAATTCTGTTTTCAGCCTCCCAAGTGCTAGGATTATAGGCTCGTGCCCCAGTGTGAGGTCTCAATTGCTGTCTCAGTGTACCATGGGGGCAGGGCTGGCACAGCATACAGAGGATCGAACCCTAGCCTCTCTGCCTAAGCAGGTGTTTTAGTCTGTTGAGCTACCTGGTTGGCTCCCTGTTCTGCTCTAGATCTTTTTTCTTTCTTTTTTTTTTTTTTTTTTTTGCGGGACTGGGCTTCGAACTTCCAACCCTACACTTGCCAGGCAGGCACTTGTGCCACAGAGCTATCTCCCTAGCCCCCCTCCTTTAGATCTAGACTGTCCCCCAAAGGTACATGTGCTCAGAGGTGGGACTCTGGAAGGTGCCCTATGCCATCAGGGAATTGGTCCACCAAGGGGTAAAGGGCCAGAAGTGTGGCCAGGAGGTGGGGTCTGGCAGGGAAGAGGGGTCACTGGAGCACAGTATGAACAGATGTCCCCTGGCTCCTTTCTCTGCTTTCTCCTTGTTGGCTATCAAGGGAGGAGCTGCTGTTGTGCATGTGCACCAGGCCCTCCTACCATTCCCTTTTTCCTTGGAGCCAGCTGACTGTGAATTGAAGACGTGAATAAACTCCTCCTCCTCCTCCTCGAAGTTGTGTGTGTTTGGCATTTTGTTCCAGAGACCATTTTCATACCTTGTTTTTAAATTTTATTTTAAATGAGAAAAACATTTTGTTGTTGGTTTTCAAGGCAGGGCCTCAGTCTGTACTCAGGCTGGCCTTCAGCTCACTATGTGACCCAGGTTGTTCTTGAACCAGCAGGGATCCTGCTGCAGCCTCCCGAGTGCTGGGCGTAATGAGTCCACCACCACACCCAGTTTAAATTTTATTTTAGTTTTTTAATATTGTGGCTGGCTCAGCCTGCCCTGGGGGTGGTGCTGGCATAGCATGTGGTGCTGGGGATCACACTGTGGTCTCTGCAGTTGCCTAAGCAAGGGCTCTAGACCACTAAGCCATTTCGCTGGCCCCTTAAATTTTATTTTGAAACAAGGTTTCACTAAATTGCTAAATTGCCAAGGCTGGGCTTGAACTTGCCACCCTCATGCCCTCAGCCTCCCAGAGTCCTATAATTTTAAGTGTGTACCACCACATCCCCTTATCTCTTCACTTTTTACAAAGGTAGTAGGTTTAGCTGAGTATGATGATGGGCACCTGTAACCCCAGTACTCTGGGATACTGAAGCTAGAGGATCAGAAGCTGAAGCCCAGCCTGGGCAACTTAGCGACTTAGTAAGACCCTGTCTGGAAATAAAAGCAAAAAGGGTTGGGAACTTAGATAACTATGAAGGCCCTAGGTTCAGTTCCCAGTTTTGAAAAAGAGGGTGGTGGTGTTGGTAACATACTCTCACTAAAGCAATGAAATGCTACTTGACCTTCCTCTAGGGCTCCAGGTGACAGAAAAAGACCCATTTTATCATTTTCAGTCTGAAGTGGAGTTTCCAGGACACCACACCATCCATAACATGAAATACAAAGCCCTAAGTTATTAGATCTTTCCCTGCTCTCCCTGGACTCCCTTGGATGGAAGTAGAAAGGCCATTGGTCTAGAAGTTCCTTCGTCCTCTGGGGTTCTTTCTACATCTGGACCCACACAGGAACCATAGAAGTGCGCCCCTCCAGTTGTCTGCTTTGGTCCAGGGTCACCTCCCCATAGGGCGGCCCGTAAAAGCTGCTTTGTCCAGCAGCTGGGTCATTCAGCGCCAGTCACTGAAGCTGCCAAGAAAGCACCTGTCCTGCTAGGAAGCTAGGACAATGGGCAGCCTTGGGAGGTGTGGGCAGGAAGCGGAGTACAGAGACTTGACACTGCTGACCTGCCTTTCATGCTGGCTGACTTTGGTCCTTTCCACACAGAAGTCTGCACTGGTCCCCTCTGAAGACACTCCTAACTGCAGCACATTTGTCAGGATGGCGGGTTGTGGGGGGTGGGGCTGAGGCCCAACCAACCCCACCTGGTGACTACAGCTATGCTCTGGGTGTGCCCACTGCCCCACGGTGCTATGTGGGGTCACATGTCCAGTTAAAAGTTCAAGGGAGAAAACACTCCTTCAGTGATCACATTGTTTCTCCTTCCCTGAGCTTACTCAGATGGTTGTTAGCAACATTAATGAGTAACAAGCAGCTGCACAGGTGAAGGTACAGGAAGTCTGAAGGACACAAGTGGCCAGGAGTAGCTCTGATCTTTTGCCGCAGCTGCTCGAATACAAACCCCAGACAGTGCATGAGGAAACACCTCAGCCCAGCAGGCAGCCTGCAGCCTTCTCCTAGTGCCCCCCACTCATGCCCACAGCATAGCCACAGCGGTAGAAGAGGGGCTTTCTCTCAACCAGAAAGCAAACAGATCAGCTTGAGAAAGGGCCAAAATGGAGGAGGAGATGCTTACCTGGAACTTTGCAGTCTTCAAAGATCAGCTCACAGGTGTTAGAGCCCCTCATCCCCAGCTTGTCTAGTTTCTTGGATGTGCTGAAACCTGGCATTCCCTTCATAGGAAACAAAAGGAGGCCCTAGCTAGGTCTCCCTGAGGAGTCCATCAAGGGAAGGCCCTGGACATCAGGTCCCCACACCTGCCCAGCACCTTTGCTGGGTGAGCCTGCTCCAGCCCCAGCACCCCACTTCCTCTGCTGCTGGTTTGCCTTCCCTGGAGTTCTCATGGGTGGGAGTGATGAAACTCCCAAGTCTGCCTGACTTTGCTTCTCTCCCCCAGGGACCCTTAGTCCTCCCAGGACATTCACTTCTGATCTCTTTCTTGGCTTTTTTTTTTTTTTTTTTGCCACCTGTCCCTAGTGGAGTCATGACAGGGATGAATTTGGCCACTTGCATGCTTTGTGTGCTGGCAGGCACCCAGCAGAGTGCTGGTGATGGGCTCTGGGCTGGCAATAGTGGGCAGTGTCACAGCATGACTTGGAGGTTTCTAGTCACAGCCAGGACCCTTTTGAATTGATCCTGGTTAGCTGTTTTCCTGTTCTCTATGGAGGGTACTCTACCAGGGGCTGGTTTATAGCTCAGGGGCAGGCTGCTTGTCTAGCAAGTATGAGGCCCTGGATTCCTGGAAAAACAATTCCAAATCACAAGTTTGGGTTCTGACTCTTTCTCTACCTTTCTCTTGCTTTTGCTGTCAAAACTGTCTTTTGCTCTCACCTAGCTCACTAAAGACGTCTTGTCACATCTAGTGGCTCCTCCTTTTAGTTCTCCTCTTCCTGGTCCTCTATGCACGCCACCATCAGATATGACCCATCTTCCTTGGACTTGACTTCAGTCACCCTCCTTTCAGTCTCCTTAGGAGTCCTCTGCACTTCCCCCGCACCACCAGAGCAGAACGCACATTACTGATTAGCCAAGAGGTACTACCTCTGGTCTCACTGCCCGGATAGAGGAGTCTCCTTGACCTCGTGCCCACCACCCTCACCTTTTCCACAAGGAAGGCTGTGATGCCCCGGGAAGCTGGCACAGCAGTCAGGTCCGTCTTGGCGTAGACAACAAGGACATCAGCATCAGGGCCATTGGTGATCCAGAACTTATTGCCATTCAGGACATAGTGATCTCCTAAGGGCAGAACATTGGCTCCTTACTCAAACCAGACTGGCATGTCTGAACTAGTCTCAGAGCTTCCTAGGAGGGAGAAGCTGCCACGGTGAGAAGTTCACTGGAAAGCCAGCAGGGGCCCACCCCATTGCTCCCTCATTCTGATAAGCTTTGTTCCTCTGCCCATTTCAGCTTCCCAGCTGAGAGTGGCCTTACCTTTCTTTTCTGCTTTCAGCTTCATGGAGACAACATCAGAGCCAGCATTGGGCTCACTCATAGCCAGAGCTCCAATGTACTCACCACTAATCAGCTACAGAGAAACCACAAGCTTAGTTAGAGCCCTCACAACTTCCTCCAGCCAAACCCCACCCTGGCCTCTGCCTGCTGGCACTGGGCCCCAGCCACTCTCCCAGAGTGAGGTACTCCCTGTACCACAAGTCTGATAGTACTGCAGGTAGAGCCCAGGGCCTCATGCACAACAGGCAAGCAAGAACTGCCCTGAGCTACATCCCCAGTCCTGCCTCTTTGGTTTTCTATTTTTCTTCAATTACTGTTTATTATACAACTTTAGTTCTACTCAGCGCTCTCTCTCTCTCTCTCTTAATGTATTTGGATAAGGATCTTGTGCTCGCTTTGGCAGCACATATACTAAAATTGGAATGATACAGAACAGGGCCTACAGGATATCACTACACAGATAGGACTCATAATGATCATTCTGTTTTCAGCCTCCCAAGTGCTGGGATTACAGGCAATGCTGTCTCAGTGTGCCCCAGGGGGCGGGACTGGCACAGCATACCAGTGATCAAACCCTAGTAGCTGTGCCTACCTAAGCAGGCACATTAGCCTACTGAGCTATCTATCTGGCTGGCCTTTCTCTCGCTCTCTGAGACAGGATCTCATTATGCAGTTTATTTTATTTTATTTAAAAAATTTATTTTTAAAATTTATTTTTTTTTCTTGTTCCAGAACCTTTATTTGTTTATTCACTCATTTTTTATGGCCGGCTCAACCTGCCCCGACGGCAGGGCTGGCGCAGCATGTGGTGCCGGGGATCGAACCGCGGTCCCTGAAGCCGCCCAAGCTTTCCCAAGCAGGTGTTTTAGACCACTGAGCCATCCTGCCAGGCCCTCACTATGCAGTTTAGGCTGGCCTTGGATTCACTTTGCAGCCCAGGCTGATACTCCTGCCTGCACTTCTTGAGTTCTAGGATTATAGATAGGTGTGCACCACCATGTCCTGCTCTAGCCCTAATTTTTATTTTTTTAAATTTTATTTGCATTTATTTTATAATTAATTTATTCCTGTGCCATAAGTTTTTGTTTCTTCAGTTTCTTCTGGGATATATTTTTCTTCTGTGCAACATCCTCCTCTGGCTTAGGAACAATTTGTTCCTTTTCAGTAAGGATCATCTCGATATAGCAGGGGAGCTCATGTATGGGTTAATCCGACCATGAGCTCTGTAAATACGGCAGCGCATCTTGGGTGCTTTGTTCACCTGGATATGTTCAATAACCAGAGAATCTACATCTAAACCCTTAAGTTCAGCATTACTCTCTGCATTTTTAAGCATGTGTAGCAAAAATTCAGCACTCTTTTTGGGCCACCTAACCTGTGTCCAGCCCCACTGTTTGGCCCGGGCACACCTACCAACTCCACCATTGTAACGTCAGAGTGGCACACACTGCTTCTTTACTGTGACATCCTTCAGATACTTGGTGGCCTTTCGGATATGCATACCCTTGATGGCCTGGGCAGTTTCATGTATATTCTTAAAGTGAACGTGAAGATTTGAGCCTCCCGATTTGCATGATTTTGTGGGGTTTTCTGGGTTGAGAGAGTTGCGAACCATTTTCACAGGACACCACAGGCCGCTTACAGGAAGAGCTCTAGCCCTAATTTCTAATTAATTAATTTATTATTATATTTTTTAAGAAAGGGTCTATAGAGTGTTCAGGGTCTCACTACTAGATTGGACTCAGTAATCCACCTGTTTACAGACTCCCAAGAGCTGGGATTACGGGTGCGCACCACTATGCCCAGTCTCAATTGCTTCTCAGTATGCCCCAGGGTGCACCTTGGGGGCGTGAATCCCTGGCCTCTGTGCCTGCTTGCAGGTGCTTTAATCTGTTGAGTTATTTGGCCGGCCCTCAATTTATTTTGTATATAAACTTTTTGCTGGGTATGGTAGCACATACCTATAATTCCAGCACTGGGAGACTAAGGCAGAAGGACCACAATTTTGAGGCCAATCTGAGTTACATAGTGAATTCTTATTTATTTATTTATTTATTTATTTCTTGTTTCAGAACCTTTATTTGTTTATTCACCCATTTTTATGGCCGGCTCAGCCCGCCACAAGGACAGGGCTGGCGCAGCATGTGGTGCCGGGGATCGAGCCGTGGCCCCTGAAGCTGCCCAAGCTTTCCCAAGCAGGCGCCCTAGACCACTGAGCCATCCCGCCGGGCCCCTACATCGTGATTTCAACACCAGTCTAAACTAGCAAGATCCTGTCTTAAGACAAACAAACAAAAAATCATAATTAAAGCAACTCTGCACCCATTACCTCACCTTAGGAAGGTATTTTTCCTTTTGGGCCTCACTCCCATTGCGCACAATCTGGTTGATGCAAAGGTTGGAGTGGGCACCGTAGCTGAGCCCCACAGCTCCAGAGACTCGTGATATCTCCTCCATCACCAGCACATGCTCCAGGTAGCCCAGGCTAGAGCCACCATACTGAACTGGGAGGGGTGGTGTGGGGGCAAAAGGACAGCTGGTTATACTGGGGTACTGCAGGAACCCCATGTTAATGGCAAGCCCTTTAGTACCTGTTCCAAGTCCCCAACCAGGTCAATGGGCAGTTGCCATAGAATCTCACATGCATGAAGAGCTAATCTGACTTGGAGCTACAGATAGCTGACCTACTTACTGTTCAGAAAACAATCCTTGTTATATCCAGCTTTATCTTACATTGAGCAACACTATTACAAAAGTAGAGTAAGATGAGTAGAGGAAGAATAATAGAAACACAAAGGTGTCCAAAGCACCAAGACCAGAAATGAAGCCAAGAATTGTGTAAGGACCTAAGGAAGGTGAGATTTTTGTACCACTGCTTTGGACCCACCAGTGACAGGTGAAGTGACTGGATAACTGATGGACTGATGCCCACTGTTGAGGCAGCCTGGGCTACATAGTGAGTTTAAGCCTAGCCCAAACAACATAGTGAGATCCTATCTCAAAAAGACAAACAAAAGTTGGATGTGGTGGCGCACACCTGTAATCCCAGCACTTGGGAGGCTGAGGCAGGAGGATAACTGTGAGTTCAAGAGTGGCCTGGGCTACAAAAGTGAGCTCAAGGCCAGCCTGAACTGTATAGCAAGACCCTGTCTCAAAAAAAAAAAAAAAAAAGACAAACAGGACCATCGAGATAGTTCAGTAGTCTAAGTGCCTGCCTAGCAAGCTGAAGGACCCAGGTTTAATCCCCAGTACCACATTCCATGCTGGCTCCACCCTGGGTGCACCAAGCCAGCCACCAAGACAGGACATGGTGGTGCAGGCCTGCAATCCCAGTGCTAGGAGGCTGAAAATAGGAGCTGCGTAGCAAGACCCTGAACCAACTACATATAGAAAAAAATTTTAAAAGACAAACAAAAATCTCTGCCTTTAGAAGGTTTCATCTTATTTTTCCCCCTTTTTAAAATGTGGTACTAGGGCCAGGGAGATAGCTCCATGGCACAAGTGCCTGCCTGGCAAGTGCAAGGTCATCAGTTTGAACCCTGGTCCTGCAATAAATAAACAAATGAATACACAAACAAACAAACAAATAAAAAATGTGGTGCTAAGGACTAATCCAGAACCTTTCATGTGCTAAGCCCAGGATCTAACACTGAACTGCAGGATTTCTAATTGCCTTTCTTCCATTAAATATAATATGAAGCTGGGCATGGTCATGTATACTTGCAATTCCAGCACTCTGGGAAGCTGAGGCAGGAAGATCACAAGTTGGAGTACAC
>PVJA010031317.1:0-25032 GCA_004027025.1 Myocastor coypus | reverse complement strand
TGTTTGATCAATCTTATATACCTATATGTATTAATCTAAACTGATCCGATGATGAAAATATGTAATATAACCATTGTTAAATTTAAACAATAAAAGAATTGGGAAAAAAAAAGAAGCTACATGGAATCTTCCTACAACTTGTTTAATCAGTTTTATTTTCATGAATTAATGTAGATTTTAATAAAGGTCTAAATGAGCTGGCCAAAAGAAAAATGAGATTTTGGCATGTTTCTATCAAGACAACATCTTCACTAGCCAGGCACAGTGGCACATGCTTGTAATCCCAGCACTCTGGAGGCTGAGGCAGGACTGTTGAGTTCAAGGTTGGCTGGGGCTACCTCTTGGTGGTGAGTTCAAGGCCAGCTTAAACTACAGAGACCTTTCTCAAAAAGCAAACAACTGTCCCCCAAAAGATCTCTTGATTAAATAGTATGTTTTCTATAGCTAAGTGAATAGTTAAACATGTTCACTGTCAAAATAGGTGAAAAACAATCAAATGATAAGAAAACCCCCCAGGATTCCCAGTGTTGCAGTAGATTTCTCAAAAATCAAATTCTCTCGTTTTCCCAACTTAGAAACAACAAAAATCAATCTTACTTACTTTAAAATATTTGCTAGTAAGTCACTTCCTGGCTACTCTTATTTCCAAGTAAGACCACAGGCAGAATTCAAGTAGTACTTAATAATAATCCAATTCTATGTTACCTGGTCATTCTTATATCCCACTAGAGAAGTACTGCACTGAAATCAGTTTGTTTTGAACAGGATGAAGGGCAAAAGAACACAAAATCTTCTATTTTGTCTAGAACTGGGATAAGTATGAAGAAATGAAACTCAAGGAAAATAAATCAGTTGCCCAAGGTCACAACTATCAAAGAATAAAGTAGGCCCGAAATCTACATGCAACTCCCATGTCTAAAGACTTGTCCCCACCATTTCTAAAATACTTTAACAAGACAGATAAGCTTCCATGTATCTGATCACATAAAAACACCACTGATTATATTTTAAAAGAAATGGCTATGCTTATAAGAATTTATAATAATATGTATTACAAAACATATGCACTTGCCCAACAATCTGGGAAGAATATAAATTTTGACTAATTATGCCACTGTCCTAAAAATAATATCACCCTGAGTTATGTATACAATTTCCACACAACTTGTACCTGAGTTATCTCAGTAACTATAGTAATGATATCTATCCATAGTGTAAAACTGACATATTAAATGTTATTTCACTAATATTTGTACTTTATGTTAAAGTGAGCTTTCTGTGGGCAAGACATATCATTAGTGATGTTTGGCAACAATAAAAGATGTTATCAATTTTTATAATCAGTTATGATGTGAAGTTTGCAAAATATCCTAATCTTGTTTATAAATTAAAAATATAGTGTTATGGTTTGTGTACAGGCGTCCCCCCAAAGCCTCATACAGTCATAGGGCAGCTTCTGGAATTTATAACTGATTATTATGCAAATGGGTGCTGCACCTCCTCTAGGGCAAATGATGTGTATTTCAATGTAAGTTAGGAAGAGAAGTTAGCTGCTTCAGCTGCTGCTAGCTCTCTCCCAGCTCTCTTGCTCCTGCCAGCCACCATGAAAGGTTGTTTTCTGCCATGTGCCACTCTGCCTTGGAGCCTGCTGAATATGGACTGAAACCTCCAGTAACTGTGAGCTAAATAAACCTTTCCTTCCTTCATTTTGAGTGTTGAATACTTCTCCCAGCAATAAGAGTAAGACTTATAGTTTTCTTGAAAAAATTATGTATTATTTTGATTACATTCTACCAAACACAGTGGTAGAATTTGGGAGGGTTGAAGAGTTGCTAAATACTTGTGACATTCCTAGTGATGGTTATGAAAAAAACAGTAAATATACAGACTTAGTCCTAATCCGAGAAATCCTCAGCAGACATTCAGAGGTACTCCTAGTTTTGAAATTTGCAAAATTTAACTAAATTATAGCCCTATCTTTGATCCTAACATAATTAAACCAAATGCTATTATTTTATACTACCATTAGTGAAGGATCAAATATCAACTCCACAGTAAAAATATTTATTTAAAAAGTATTTATTCAAAACTTTTTTTAAAAAAACCCTCAATTTTAAAGATATAAAAAAATATATAATGAGCATGGGTAAAGTTTATCCCAAGCATTAGTGTGTTTGAACTAGCAATGTAATCTCTTTCATATATATTCTAAACATGTTATGTTTGAACATCACACTTAAAATACCTTTTGGACACAGTAATAAGAGACTATTTCAAAGAATATACCTCAATTAACTGATTGAGGGGAAATGAGAATTGCCCAGGCACACAATAGTTAATCTGAACTGTATTTTAGTTAGCATAAGTCAATGGTCATTTTTTTTGGTGGTACCAGGGATCAAACTTGAGACCTGGTACTTGCCAGGCAGGCATTTACGCCATTGAGCTATCTCCCCAGCCCAAGTCAATGGTTATTTCAGACTCACCTACTTTTTTTTTTTTTTTTTTTTGTGGGACCAGGGTTCGAACTCACGACCTTGCACTTGCCCAGCAGGCACTTGTGCCTCGGAGCTATCTCCCCAGCCCCTCAGACTCACCTACTAAGTTCCTTGGAACTTGTATAACATCTTCAGCAAATTCAAGAAAACTTCTTGCCTTTTTAACTGCATCCTGATCCTAATAAAATGAACAAAAAGTTAAGAATAAAGATTAGTCATCTGAAATACTGACTTTTGTGGGCGAGTATTATTTAGGAAAATATTTACCTCTCCATAGATATGAAACGTGCAGGTATCTTCATCCAGATCAATAGCAGTCACCCCAGGTACTTTTCTAGCTTGCTGAATATTAGCACCATGTGTACCAATAGCTAGACCCATCAAATCTTCTCGTACAATAAACTGTTCATGAAACCTGGAGGCAAGCTGCCTTGAACTCTGAAGAGAAATGTACGTCTGATGAATAAGCTTTATTATCAACTATTAAGACAACTGTATTTAGGTCAGCCATGTAAATTATCTTGACCTTGTGCATCAGGGGCCTATAAATTAGTTTCAGTTGAAAACTAATTTTAGAAAAGATCTCCCAGAGCATAAATACTTTTTAGGTTATTAAAGGCCTATGCCATTTGACATATCTTTGTTAACAGATAAGAGATTGTTGACAAATTTCCAAGTTAACTTTTGAAAAAGGCTGCCTTAAACAACAACGTAGTAAGAGTCAGATTAAATGTGCCCAAAGAAAAGCTAGCTCACTGGGTCTGACAGACTCAATGTTTAGTTGAAACAAAAAGAAAGCAAAACAGAAAAGAAAAATACCAACTTTATGGAAAAAGTTATTCATTTCACTTTACTAATTTTTTTGGAAATAGTGAAATTTTTATAATGCATCGCTAGGTACTATGATCTAAACGTTCCTTCTTGATGACATCAAGACACACTCCCCTACACATCTATGGGAAGAAATCATAAACTTGCTGGTACAGTAACTTAAGTGAATATGTAGAGCAGTGGTTCTCAACTTTTCTAATGCCATGACCCCACAATACAGTTCCTCATGTTGTGGTGACCCCCCCAAAAAAATAATTTTGGTGGCTACTTCAAAACCGTAATTCCAAATAAATACCATTTTCCGATGGCTTTTAGGCGACCGCTTTTGGTCCGTCAGGGTTGAGAACCACTGATATAGAGAATGTTAAAGGTTTAAAACTTATCTTACACGTGCATCTGAAACCTACAATGAGCTTTAGACTCTGTAAGACCCTGTGACCTGATGCACATTTATAATGAGCTCTTTCAAATAATCAATTATAACAAAACTAAGTTCCCCTGATAGCCCAAAGCTTATGGATAATTACTATCTTTAAATAGTATACCAAATTTAATGTTTAGTTCTAGCATGCCGTTAATGAAAACCAAACATATTAGTGTCTCATGTTGAAAAATGAGAAATTCTTATAGGAATATGTGAATCTCCTTAATATTAGCAGTGAAGAAAGGCATTCTACTAGTTGCTCATTACTCGACCATGTAAAAATTTCAATGAATGAATATACCTATGAATATATCTAGTATTGTATATATAATTTTACAAGAACTATATCCCTTTTTTAAAGTAATAAAATTTACAAAAAATCCTTAGGACTTTTCAAAAAGTCATGGTTCTTGAGTCCTGGTTCTTTAACCCAATTTATTCCTTTAATCTATAAAGGAAAGCTAAAGATAAAGCAATGAAGTATTTAAGAATTAGATGCTCAAGAAGAGACATATATTTCCATTAGTACTCACAATGAAAATAAGGAGACTGCTGTAGCATAAGAGATATGAAAGAATCACTAAAGAAACCACTAAGTTGTGAACACAGGTACAGCAAGAAAGAATATGAGCAAAAACTAATCAAACAGATCTCTGTGGCTATAAGCAAAGTAATGTAAACCTGGTTCTCTCTTGCTAAGAAGGCACCAGTCATGTCAAGTTGGAGGGTAGCAAATTTCATGGGGTGCTACAAGAATAAAGCCTTGAGTACCTCCTCTCTTAAAATGAAGCTTGTTTTTTTTTCTTTATTTTTTTCACCTGATCTTTTCCCCCTAATGAAATAATGATGTGGACCTCAGGAATTTGACAGTAAACTACTTGACTTGACACATTAAACTAAAATCTATTTAGTTTCTATGGTAATGGATGTAAGTACTAGATAGTTATTGATAAAAACAAATGTAAGATATTGGAAATTATTGCAAGATTAATAATAGTATATAAAATACACCTTAAGAGATGAAATAATAAGTTAAGGAAATAGACTCTGGCAGCAATCTAAAGAAAGGAGTTTTAAAGAGTGACAACCAATAAAAATGAAGAAATTCTATACCCTTTTAAATAGAAATAAACATATGTAATGAAAAGAATTGATTAGATATTTATGCTCTCTAGTAATTTAATGACAACACGCTATATGGAAGAAGCATTGCTTCATTTACTAGCAGCTTAGATAAACTTGGTGAGAGTGAGTTGAGTAAAAATTCCTTAAGATACACTTTTGAGACCTCAGACATGAAAACTTCAGTGTGATTATGTTTTATATAATTTGATCTTCCAAACTATAAGGAATTATGAAGAATTAATGAATAATTATATTCCAAAGCCCACATTCAAGCTTTGGAAATCTGTAGTGACCATTCCGAGACATCACTGCAAGATGTGCTAGGGAAAACAACATACCTCCAGCTGCTTACTGGCTTCTTCGTTTCTCAGTATCAGAGACAACTTAGTACGCAGACTCCGAAAGTGCATGTCAATCAACATATGTGCTCTCTTTGAGGTGACTTCATTGATGGACTAAACAATTTAGGTAATAGCATTATTATCAAGCCAAACATTCTAAATGAAGTAAACCCAAAATAGCTCGAAACACTCACCAAAATGACAAGCTGGTAATTTTCTGGATCATAAGTTACAGAAAAGGCACCAACTGCCTTTTTAAAGTCCTTATGTGCCGATTCTTTGGCACACCTGGATTAAAAAAAATTCATTGCTAAAGTAAGTGACAACCAACTGGCATAAATATATGCAGGTAAGTGTACATTTAGAATAATCACAGATTCACATTACATTACATTTATAGTGAATATTACATGAACTTAAAACTTTAGTTCCTTTGTTATTCATCTTTGAAAACAGCCAAATCAAGCATATTATAAAGAAAGAAGAACAATTATCGTCTTAACAGGGTTAGGGGAACTCAGGATTACCAAAGGAGACATATTTAGGAGAAACAGTCTCTTTTGCAAGTTTTCCAATTGCAGTTGCATGTGGTTATGTCAGCAGTTTTGCTTCTTTTTTCATGTTTCTACTAGTATGTATTTATAATACATAATGATTACAATAACCCTGGAGAGCTAGGAGGTGCACCTCACATCTCAATTCTTTATTCATGCCCCATCACTTGGTCCCCCTCTCATCTGTAACAAATCTATCCCATTATCTATCTTTTAGTCTATATGATATCTAAATTTCATTTGATAACATAGTCTCAAGGTTCACCCATTTTCCTACACATGACTACAATTCATTTTTCTTTACAATATAGTAATTCTTCTGTGTACAAATACTACATTTTCTTCATCTAATGATCTGTTAATAAGACATATAAGCCTTTCCCAGGATTTAGCTACTGTGAGTTTTGCAGCTATAATCATGGGAATACATGGATAAATGTAATACAGTATTTCTTTCTTTTCTTTTTTTTCCATTTTTGAGATTGGGTTTTACTATGTACTTCAAGCTGACCTTGAACTCACAGTGATCCTCCTGCTTTAGCCTCCTTAGTACGGGGATTACAGGCATGGGCCACTGCATCTGGCAATAATTGGTCTTTCTTGAGTCAATGTTTGAAAACTTAGGAGCCTAACTATAGTATATGTAACTTTGCTTTGTTTCTTTCTTGAAGAAAAAAAAAACTAAGCAATTTAAAGGAAAAGAGATATATACGAATGATGAAAAGGCACAAGAATGTTAATGCAAAAATGATCTCTAAAAATCAAAAACGATTTCCCCATACACTGATCTGAAAATGAGTATCTGGGATGCATTATGTCCAAATCACTCACTCTACCCACTGTTGTAATCCTTAAAAATGAATAGCTTGTTCTAAATATTCAATCATCATTGCCAATCAAAAGTTTTAAGATAGAGATGAGCATCTCAATTCTGTACCCATATACCTGACAGTATTTTAGATAACAAGAGAAAAAATTAGAAAAAATATTTGTGGTCTAAAATTTGACTTGCAGGGCTAGGGAGATAGCTGTGTGGCACAAGTGCCTGCCTGGCACATGCAAGGTCGTGAGTTCAAACCCTGGCCCCACAAAAAAAATGAATAAAATAAAATTTTGGACTTGTAATTTAGGGTAGGATTATCACATGTTTTGTCAACACCTCTTTTGTCAGTTTCAAAATCTTAAAACTCATGCAAAAATTATTTCATAAAACAAACGTAAATTGTCAATACTGGGCAGATATCTACCAAAGTGATTTTAAACAAGGATAAGGCTGGCTTGATTATGCAACTAGGGAAAGGTAAGTTGTTTTTTTTTTTTTTTTCTCGCCACATTACTTTTACAAACCAAACCAAATGTATTGTCTTGTTTTTTGAGGCAAGATCTTGCTATTTAGTGCAGGCTGGCCTCAAACTCAGTTATCCTTTCCAGTAATGGGACAGGCATTTGCCATCACAGCCATCTAACTTGTATTATTCTGAAATTTATACTCTTCAAGTTAATTGTTTATCACCTGTACATTCTTAGCATTTTTCATTTACAACTTACATCTGTCGCAAGTCCTCTGGCACCTCCAGTTTGATCTTATGGAAAGTATCTTTCGTAGCTGGTTTGTTGGGATTAACTGATCGTAGACGTTCAATTGTGACAATTTCATTGTATGTAGCATCACATGCTGCATATTCTATCACATAAAACTGAGAGATATAAGTCATTCTTAGTCACAGTTCCTCTATTCCAAAATTTTAAAAATAATTTCCCTAGAGGAAAACAATGAACTTTGATCAACTGAAACACATGGAACACACATAAATTATTAGCAAAAATATTTGTACTAAAATTATATAGGCATTATTAATGCAAAAACAGAAACCCACACTGAAATGCAATACCTAGGTTAGAAAACAGTCATAGAAGAAGAAGAAAATGTAAGTGTTTTCCTACCTCACCCTTTATCATCCTCACTTTAGCTAACCACCAACAGCAAGGCTCTTTTTCATTTGCTCTGGAATAAACCTATACAAAAGTTACAACACAAAATATTTCATGGTTATTGTAATGTAAACTCTTTAATCATTAAATATTGAGGAAATTTCATCTTCCAAACACACATGATATAAATTCAACCAAATATCTTTGTTAGAGTATCTAAAGATACATAATTGGAAACTATCTGAGATTTCCTTCAAGCTATTTATTAAAGCCATTTTCCTATTTTAAGTAATAATTAGTACCTGAACATGGATGCTTAAGAAAAACTATTCATATATACGAGTATACCTTTAGTACTTAGCTATAAAAACGTATCCTTTGTTTTTTTTGGTGGAAACAGGGTTCGAACTCAGGACCTTGTACTTGCCAGGCAGGTACTTGTGCCACACAGCTATCTCCCTGGCCCCTCAAAAATGTACCTAAAATGTATGATATTATCTTTCTAACCCTGCTTCAATGTCTGGTCACTATATGCTAATACTACTGATCACTCAGATACCACCCTGGACTTCATGTCTCCCAGAGACTAGGTGGACAAATTCCTGATTACTCTTTTGTCTCTTGACTCCTCTGCACTAAAAAGGACAAATCCGTGCTGGCAGGCTTCTGGTTACCAGCTTCCTGCTCTCTCACGCATTGTGCATCAGTTCTTGTAAAAGTCTCTCTGGTGACCACGTCAAAGTTCATTTATGATGTGCAGCATGAAACCTTTTGTGAAGACAACTACCAAAGCATGGTTAATAGGAAAAAGACAATACAGTATGTATGGACAAGGACATAGAAATATTTATAAATAGAAAGGAAAAGAGGGAAAGATGAGGGGAACAGAGGCTCAGGGTCTAAGGCTATCAAGCCAGTGAAGGCTCAAACTTGGGTCCCTTTCACACATGGTTACACAATACCTCAACTAAATAAAATTTAACCTCTTTTTTTCCTTTGCCTCCACTGCTCTCCCTTAACTTTGCCAAATAGCAAGAGGAAAAAAAAACCTTAGCTAACTATTCTATAATGAAGTCATCATATCAATGTAATCATATTGGCCCCCTTTATCATGTGACTAAGCTGAAAAATAGAAAGTTCCCTTGTGCTCCTCCTTCAAATGCTGTTATAGGTACTACTGACACACACTCCAAAGGACCTGTTCCTTGCCATTACAGAATTTATCTTCTCCCAAGGAAGTAGACAACTAAAGGCCTGGAAGACAGCGTTTCTGTTTGCTATTAGGATCACTTGGAAAACTAAGCCTAATTGCTTACACCTAGTATTCAGTATACATTTGGGAAAAAATACTACATTTCTACTTCAACTTTTATACCGTGGAGAAGACAAAGGCCTTCACATTCAGAGACATTTCCCTGACTACTCAAAAACAATACTCCTTCCAGTGGCTTTTTTTTCCTTTATCACTTTCAGATGCCATTTTACCTAGACCTACTAGAATGTGACCTTACTAAAAGCAGGAGACTACCCTGTTCTTCCACATATTTGGTACTGACGACTAAAAATAAGAATTCAAGGTCCCTGTACCATATTGACTTATCTCTAAAATGTCTACTTCCTACTTTCTCTATACTACAAGCATACATGAGACTGCAACTACTACTAAGGCACTATATTTATTATGGAGAGAAATAAAGCAGCAGTCCAAAATGGATTATACAAAAGAGTAGAAAGAAGAGGAATGGTACATACACTGTAATATAAAGCAACCTATAAATTCCTTGAATACAAAACCAATTTATAATAGAGAAACACAAACATAACGACTTTGATCACATACTAAATCTCCAATACTACATTTTGGTCAAAAGCTAAAAGGCATATGAACAGATGGTTTACAATACAATTTGTGAAAAATGTTCTACTTATGTACATAAAATAGATGTAAGTTTAGTGTACTTTTTTCAGTAAGAGTCACTGCCACTAATAAATTCTAGTTTACTGTTCTATTAAGATGATTCCTTCCTTTTATAAAATTAATTTTCCCAATCCATTTTGCTTAAAATTAGGACATAGCTATAAATGAACAGGATCAGTATTCAAAGATTGAGAGACGGCGTGAAAAGGGGTAAGGAAGTAGTACTATGCAAAGGAACTTGGGGCAGCAGTTTTCAAACATAATTCCTTTTGGTGCTGCTCATGAATCATTTCAAATCATTAAACAGTGTTAAAATCAGGTTGTAAAAAATTCCTAGGTAAAGTAAATACTTACACTCTTTTAATACATTAAGACAGGGGCAACTCACCTCAACTTCATCACTTTCATTTATGTCTTTATTGTAACCTACAGGTGGTGGGAATCTCACATCATGGAATGGAATCTGCCTCTCTGGCTGCCAGCTGTAAATAAGCAAATGTTGAATCATTTATGGTTTTGGCTTTTATGTTACACAGGGGCCACACTGCC
This sequence comes from Myocastor coypus, assembly GCA_004027025.1. NCBI lineage: Eukaryota > Metazoa > Chordata > Mammalia > Rodentia > Myocastoridae > Myocastor > Myocastor coypus. The sequence goes on along the minus strand of PVJA010031317.1, from coordinate 14,860 downwards.
ATCAACTTTTGGTTAAGTGGGACCTCTTCTGTCTAGTTTAAAAGAATCAAATGCTTTAACATGGCCAGTTTTTCGCTAAATGCAATACAAAGGCATCGCAACAAAATCTGCATGCACCACAGCAGACCTATACTTCCTTCTGGAGTATTTCTCTAAACACAGATCAAAAACTGATTTTTAAAAATGTCTTTTTTTCCAGTAATTTCAGCTTCTAAGTTTTAACCATAAGGCCACAACAGAAATTTCTTGGGATGAATGTTAGTATCAGAAAGTGTTAGTAATATCATCAACACACTTCTACTTGCAAAATAATTTTAACCACATTCCAACAACCACAGTAACTGCCCTGTAATTCTCAAGCAAAATGGGCAGTTGGCACATTAGCAACTCATAACTCACTTTTCCCCCTTTAAATTTTAGATCCCACGAGGCAGGTCAACTCCTAAGCCATGGGTAGCAGGCTGCTGATCAGTATGAGGTACCAGCATGTACTGGGCTGGTAGGGGTGTCTCCTAAACCACAGAAACCCGGTGGAGAGAGCCCACAGGAGTTCAATTAAGTTGTCTGTGTCTTGAAATTTAAAATGACAGGGAACAACTGAAAGATACCAAACTGCTCTTCTATGCCCATGAAGATATAAAAATTGAAAGCAAACTTTGCAAATATGGGTATTCAACTGCTATAGCAATTATTTCTGCTTTCTTCTTTTTTTTTGTTAAAGAAAATGTATTTACTATAGGGTCTACAGCATCTCACTATACAGATCGGACTCAGTGACCCTGTTGTTTCCAACCTCCCAAGTACTGGGATTATGGGTGTGAGCCACCATGCCATGTCTCAACGTACCATGGGGTCAGGGCTGGCAGGTCTGGGTTTTTCTGGGGGCATTTTATCACGAAAATACTGATTATATATATGTTTGTTTTGTGAAAGAAGTTTTTTCCAATTAAAGAAAGGACTAATTTGGTTTTTTACTACCTTGCAATTAAGTGAGAGTTTGTAGAAATCTGATTAGGTCTGCTATCAGACTGATGCCTTTTGACACATATACCTGAAAACCATTAAATTCTAAAAAAAAAAATACATCAGATAAAGCCTTCATAACAGCCGGGCGTGGTGGCGCACACCTGTAATCCCAGCCTATCCCAGCCTCCTGGCTGAGGCAGGAGGATCGGTGTGAGTTCGAGACCAGCCTGGGCTACAAAAGTGAGCTCAAGGCCAGCCTGAACTGCATAGTGAGACCATGTCTCAAAAAAAAAAAAAAAAAAGGCAAAAAAAAGCTTTCATAATTACTGAAAATTAGTGACTTTCAACATGTTAGAAATTTATTGGCAAATCTGACTTATAACACTTAGAAAATGCAAAATAAAATTTTCTTGGTTTCAAAAGAGGGAAATTCAATTTTTTTTGTCTTTTTCAGACAGGGTCTCGCTGTACAGTTCAGGCTGGCCTTGCGCTCAGTTCTGTAGCCCAGGCTGGTCTCAAACTCTCACCGATCCTCCTGCTTCAGCCTCCCAAGTGCTGGCATTACAAGCATGCGCCACCACGCCCGGCTAGGGAAATTGATTTTAATCTCCAAATGTATACATAAAAATTCATTACTCAAATATATGAAATTTAGAAAATAAATAAGCACCTAAATCAATCTGGTATTATGGTAAGCAGGATTTCTTCATGACTACAAAGAAATATCCTCTGAACTTATAGCAGACACTTTTGTGTCTTCTCTTTTTTGACAGAAAAATCAAAATAGAAACACACAGAAAAGAGCAGTGAGCAGAGGTCTTTTGTAAGGACCTATCAAATCCTAGTGATATGCTCCAAGTCAGTATCATATCATAAACATAATCCATGAATACAAGGAAAAAGATCTATTTCAAATTCCCAGGATGACAGGTCAAAAGGGAAACTTTTATTAATTTTATTTATTTATTTATTTTCTTGTTTCAGAACCTTTATTCGTCTATTCACTCATTTTTATGGCTGGCTCAGCCCGCCCCGAGGGTAAGGCTGGCGCAGCATGTGGTGCCGGGGATCAAACCGCGGTCCTTGTAGCCTCCCAAGCCTTCCCATGCAGGCGCTTTAGACCACTGAGCCATCCCACCGGGCCCAAAAGGGAAACTTTTAAACAGGTATGGTATAGGAAATAAATAACTAAGAAGTCAACATATGGCATAATTTTAAGTTTATAGTGGAAAAGGTTTTGGCAGAAGTCTGATGGAAGACCATAAAGTACTGATATGATATATGAATGTATAAATTAGACACATTCTTACATGCATAGAGGAAACAAGTCTTTGTCTAGTACTTTAGACTACAAACCACAGGACCAACTATGAGTAGTAAATAAAGATAATTCTATTATAAGGGCATATTTACATAGGGAAGTAAGCAGATAATAGTATCGTAAGGGGAAAAGTGGCTGTTCAAGTAATCAAAGATTCTTCCAACAGAGGTGTGACACTATTGTTTCCTATTTATAATCATGGATAGTTGAACCAGTAAAAAGTCAAATTTAGAATCTTTTGGTTTTATGTTTTCAGACAAGTGTTCTCTTATTCAAACTTGTATTTTAAACTGAGATTACTATTTAGATAAAATTGCGAACAGAGTTGTATATTCTTGATCCTTGTAATTCCGTCCTAAATTTGTGTTAGGCTTCTAACGACTGTTGCCTTTCCCTGCTGCTAACTAAAAGGTTTTTGTTTAGAGTTTAATTACAAAACTTTCTAGACACTAAAATGCAGGACAGCACTTAATTTTTCAGAAAATGTTTTTGTGGTTCAGAATGTTTGTGTCACGTACTCCATTTTAACAGATTTCAGATATAATTCATATACAACACAATTAGCCAACTTAAATGTGCAACTGAATCATCCGTAATACATTCACAGATATGTACAATCATTAGTAATTTTACATTTTTATCACCCTGCAAAGAACTCCTGGATTATTTGGCTATGCTCCTCACTTCCAACAAGTATATACTAATACACTAATCTATTTTCTCTCTGCACAGCTTGCAGGCTGCTTTTCACATATTATTCTCTTCATACCAAAAAAGGCAAAATGCTGCAACTGCCTACCCTTCATCAGAGTTCAGCAAAATCATAAGATCACAACCATATGTACATTTTGGCTGAAGTTTATATAAACTTTAGTATTCTGAATGGCTACTATGAAACTGATCCTTATTAGTACTCCAAAATTTACTTAACAAAACTTGTCTCCCCCAATAAAATATTAGCACCTATTTAACTGAGATTTTAACACAGCATATTATATCATGATCTCCATTTTTTTTTTTTTTTTGCTGCACCATGGATTGAACTAAGGCCCTTGCGCTTGTTAGGCAAGCGCTTATTCTACTGATCTATTTCCTCAGCCCCTATTATCTACATTTTTATTCTTATAATGCAATAAAACAGAAAAAAACAGCTATTATTACAAATATGTGAAATATAAATTGCTTTCGATAAGGTATAATAGACAACTAAAACTTCAATTTGATACTTAATGCTACAAAAACATACTTGTAATGTTCCCAGTACCCAAGAATACCTTCACTCTCATCTTTTAAGAAAATTAGACACACTGTATTCCTATTTAAACTTTTCATTATCCACACAGAACAATGTTGGTTCTTCAGGGTCAAGGGAACTAAGGGTGAAGCATCAAGATTAATGGAGGTCTCTGATTATTAGCATGGACAGTTATTCCACTGCTGCAATGCTGAGTTTTTCAGATACTCTTTGGGTCACTAACATGAAGAAGATTCAAACTTAGACATGAACTTAAAAAGAATTAAAAAAATTTAAAAAAGAATAAAAAAATTAAAAAAAGAATAGCAAAAAAGAATTGGCATAAAATTGTAAGGAACCTATTCATTAAAATGATAAATATTAAGATACTTACTTGTTTTCAAATGCAACTGTTATTGAATCTTCATGAACATCCTTTACAAATGCCTAAGAAAGAGAGACAATTAAAATCAACTTTTAAGTCTAAAGACTACTTTTAATTTCAGAGACACTAAACATACTCTTAATAATAAAATGCAGCTTTGAGTGAAAGTCTGTTTTCTAAGTTCATTCATTAATCACATCTACATTGCTACCTACTATATATTAGGCTCTAGTAATGCAGGCAGGTAAAAACAGCAAACAAGAAAAAACTGATGCACAGGGGTCCACATTTCATAAGGGAGACAATACATTATACTAAAAATGATGCAGTGGTGAACACAAAGCTGACGGTATCCATTAGGCTAGCTCTACTAGCATTAAGAAACTTGTTTCAAAGCCATGTCAGCTAGTATGGGTCTATTCTGAACTTCACCATAAATGCTACAACTTTTAAAAATTTTTTGTATTGATACAGGGTCTAGCTGTGTAGTTCAGGCTGGCCTTGAACGATGTAGCTCAGGCGGGTCTCACACTTCATGGCAAGCCTCCTGCGCCTCAGCATTCCTGTGCTTGGATTACAGCAAGCAACACCACACCAACACTCTTTCCTACTGTCCTTCCTCTCTTTATCTCAATAATTCTTACTAGTTTTTGAACTCAATGGGTAGTTACTATTAAGTGGATCATTGCCTAAGAGGTCCCTCTTTCTGCTCTGAGCAATACTTCTGTGTGGGTGGGTGGTAGTGATAAGGGAAGATACACCAAAAACAATTTTCTACTGAAATTAAGGATAAGGAAAAATTATCAAAGAGGCATTCCACTACACCTAGGGTGTGAGAGAAATACATTTTTTTTTTTTGCCAACAACTAATCGAAGACAATTCAACAGAGAAAAGAATAGTGTTTTAGGTTAACAACGCTGGGACAATTGGCAATCTGTATGTAAAATAACAGGCACTGACCTTCATCTCAATCAACTAAGATGCATTAGAAACTTCGAGTATGGACCAAAATCATAAAAATTGCCAGGACAAAACAGCAAAACCCTAAGACTTTGGATATAGATACCATTCTGATTACTAGAAAAAAATCTGGCTTCACTACAATTTTTCCTGTATAGGGGTGGCTACTAAACATTTTATAGGAGCATAATTAAATGTAAATGTCTTCATAAAATCTTCAAAAGCTTGGTGTGAGAATAAGTCTTAAAAATAAAATATTTGGAGTTGGGGAGATAGCTTAGCTGAAGCACTTGCCTGGCAAGCACAAGGGCCTGAACTCAATCCCTGGTTCCACAAAAAAAAAAAAAGCATGTAAGTCAAGCATTAACTGCCCCTAAAGAAATATGGAGGCAGGGCCCTGGAAATTCTGATATGGAAACAACTTAAACAGAGACATGACATTTTTGGCAATAATTCTTGAATGAATAAAAATAGACTGATAGTAAAAATAAATTTCATTGTAAGGAAGATTTAGGTGGACTATAATGGCATCTAAAAGTTCTGGTATACCTAATGTGGCTGAATTTTTATGTCATATAGGAATACATCCTTAATAGTTACCTGGCTATAAAGGATGAAACCTAAATTTTCTTCCTGTCCTTCTGATCTTGCTTGTTTTTACTTAGCTATATTTAAATTAACAACCAACATTTTTTACAACTTATCTTGAGAACTCTATTTTAATAGCGGCCTTGTTGTTTCACAATATTCCAGGTTTCAGAAGTGTTCATGCCCCCTAAGTGCTCTAAGCAGCTGTTTGGAAACTAAGTTAAAGCTGTGGAGTATATAGGTCATGTAAGCTCTTAATTTTATGAAGTATGTCACAAAAGTTATGAAGGGAAGTATATCCCTTCTTGTCCTCATTTCTCCCTTCTTTGCATGACACCTAATAGGAACTTAACAATCTACTTCTGGGTATAGTGTGAGGCTATCAACTAAAACTCAGGAGTCCTATGACAATACTGACTTCATATTCAGCAGGAAAAGCCACTGTTTCTATCCTCATTTCAGTAGAAAGTGTCAACAATGTTTGCATGTCTTGGCAGTAATTAACATTAGGTCCTTACTATATGCTGACAAGTATTTTTATCAGCTAACAGAAGTTCACTAAAATTTGAAGAACTGTTCTCAGTAAATCAGATGTCTTTCAAACACTGTCCTTCTAGCATAATAACTACAGGTTATGTGTGATTACTTACAGTTAAATTAAAATCAGACTCTTATTCATTCTTGCACATTTTGAGTACTCAAAAGGCACATATGACTCAGGGGCTATTGCAGTGGATTTTAATGACTTAAAATATTTATAAATGTTGGAGATTTTTCAGTGCTACCATAAAAACACTGTAGGTCAGCCTTAGTTTGATGATCACATGATTATACTTTTTATTGTTCCCTATTCACCTAACAGTTATTGCCAGTTTAATCATATTTAGTCACTACATTTATCTATTTCCTAAAAATCAAACATCACCTCAAAGGAGGAAGTGTTGTGACTATTAAAAAAAACCCAGCTTTTGGCAGCTCTGAATGCAATTCTGGATGTAGTGTCAGAAATGGTTTGAATAATCATCGCAGCACAACAGGGTGGCTGCCTTTTAGTTAATGAGGCTTATCTGTATATAGATATTTGCATGATTGTTTCAAAATCAGTCATTTTCTGTCACCGTTTGTATACTAAGTAAATACAGAAGTCATGTAATACTTCCTGGTTGCTACTTGAAGGAGAATAAAAGAAACTCATCCATTGCCTCTGGGCTGTAGACAGACTGAGGATGGACAAATTCATGTGAGTTTTAAGGTGTTTTTACTCAACTGCTACTGCAAAGGTTCCCAATCTACTTTCACCAACAAATCTGCTCCATTTCAGTCCATTTCTTACCCTTTTACATCTTCATTCTTTTTTCCAGTGTGTTGTCATCCACCTACTAGCTGGAAAAACCACATTTCGTTCTTACCAAGTAAATTTGGTGTGTGTGAAAAAGACATTAGAAGGAAACAGAATACTATGGAGTTTCCAAAGGCAGAGATTGAATGAATACACAATGGGAGCCTCATTGTACTGGACGACAGCAAGGCCTGTTACTGGGGTAAGGAAACTTAGAGGTTGAGTTTTGCTATGAATCAAACTTAAGATTCAAAATATTGGCTCTAAAATGTAATAGGTACTTCAATCTCTAGAAGTGACCTCTGCACCTCAGATTCCTCATATACACGGCAGAACTGGACCAGCGTTCTACACTGGTAAGTAATGATTTCACATAAAAAAATCACACTAAATAAATGTAACTTTTTCGTGGTAAAGGAGATCAAACTCGGGACCTTGCTCTTGCAACGCAGGAACTTATGCCACTGAGCTATATCCATGGCCCCAAATATGGCACATTCCATATAGAACACGCCACCATAAATGTTTTACATTTGGGAAAATTACATCTCAACAAAGCATACTTTTAAAAAAGGCTTTAATGGGGCTGTAAAATCAATAGGTTAAACTAAAACTCTTAAGGTTATAACTAAAGATTCTCCACAGGACTGTATAGTCACTTCAGTAATGCTAATGTTTTCTTAAGAAGATATAAGATTTAAAATTCTTAACTGTAACATAATCTATGACTGCAAGTAAAGTCCCTTTTTTAAAGCCTTTAAAAACTGGTACAGACAAATGTTTATGCCCACAGTGACACTAAATACTAAAAAAAATTATTTAGACTCTAAAAGCAAGAGATGGAAATCTTTGGAGGTTGGGGAAGGTAATAAAATAAAGTTAAAACACATACAAACTGTTGGCAGGGGCAGTGAATAAACTGAGAATTTAAGTCACTACAGGATATCCAATGTTCTGGCAAGTGGGTCCAAGAGGCAATCACAAAATCATACTTACAAAAGTACATAATGATAAGAGCTATTCAATCCAATCAGTACTTTATCAGTATAGACAAAATAAAGACAGAAAATCCATTCATATTAGGGTAAACTCATAACTCCCACTTCACACCCATTAACATAATACCCCATCTTTCAAATATGGTAGGAATACCTAGTCATAATTATTACTGTGTATGGAAGTTTCAACCTAAGCCTTAAATAACACTGAACACAATTACTATTTAATCACTACGTTTCTATCATTAAAAACCTGATAATGACAGAACATGCACTACTATAATTCTTTTAGGAAAATAAAACACCATTGTAAAGTATCCCTCCTAAACACAGAACAGGGACATAAGAAATGTGATAAGAGGGCTGGTGACATAGCTCAGCAGACTAAGCACCTGCTTAGGCAAGCACAGGGACTGGGGCTCGATCCCCAGCATTATATGCCTCACCGGCCCCACCCCTGGGCATACTGAGTTGGCCACCGAGACCGGGCACGGTGGCGCTTGCCTGTAATCCCAGCGCTGGGGAGGCTGAAACAGGAGGATCACTACGAGTCCGAACTGCATAGTGAGACCCTGCACCAAATACACAAAAAAAGTAATAAGATTCAAAAGCAATGCTTCAAATGTAATTATTACTTTGTTTTTTGTATGTGGATACTAACAATGTAAAGAAATAATCACATAGGGAAAAATACAATAAATATCAACAATCTATCTGAAGACAGCACACATCTAGAATAATGAACTTCATATGGGTAATTATCATAAATTCTGAGAAAAACACAATTATTTCTTCTTCACCATGCCCAGAAACAATAGAGAAAAAGTACTAAATGAATGATTAATTTTCTTTGTGCACATACTTGAGCTTTCAAATACTTCAATTTTTAGGAGCTCCCAATGTAAGTAACAAATGTCCTAACAGGATCAAAGGTTTCCAACTTCATCTTTCCATCAAGGAATTTATGTGAAATATTATCATGTAATTTGTCCAGGTGCAAGAGTTAAAGAGGACGCTGATATATAAACTGCGTATTTCATGTTCTTCATATCAACAGCAAAATAAGGTAACATAACTGTGCAATGGTAGTTATAAGAAGCTAAGACATAAAATCGAAGATGACAATGAAATAGAAAACTAAGCAGAAAATCAAATCCAATTAATTTTTAAGCTAAATTTCATCATTTCATGAAATGATTTCACATCCCAGATCTAAATCTGAAAAGCTCTCTTACTAGAAAATTGTATCTAACTTCTCTGTCCATATACATCTTTATCTAAAAAATGGGAAGAATGATACTTCAATATTATGGTTCAGGATTAAATAAACACAGGTGAAGCACTTATAATATTTCCTGGAGCTTTGAAAGCCTCAAACCCTGTCAAGCATGAGAATCATGATCCTAATCATCACAGGAAGTACATCTCTATAATAGATAGGAATCTTACTGACTTGAGTGTTATCAGAATACTTGAATTGGAAATGGAAAATGGTACAGTTTAAAAGGGGAAAATGACGCATTCACAAAGATGCTAAACATTAAGAGGGGTATGTATATCCTGGAGAAAACAATGTGATTCACTTAAGTCGTTCGCTTCTTCAAAGTACAGAATACACGTGAATGCAAAGTGTGCTGGAGAGATCTCTGAGAAAACATGAATGCAAATTTACTTTTCATGGAAGTTTAAGAAAACCTTATTCAACTTTGTAATAAAACAATGATTTCTAGCAGGCACTGTAGCTGTAATATACATTAGGTCATTTATACATTTCCTAATTATAAATCTTACATTAACTATTAGCTATGGTAATCTGTAATACTCGGCAAACAAAAGCTGGTCAGATACCAAACTTAAAAATATATATACCGTTGGGCCGGGCGTGGTGGCGCATGCCTGTAATCCCAGCACTTGAGAGGCTGAGGCAGGAGGATTGGTGCGAGTTCGAGACCAGCCTGGGCTACAAAAGTGAGCTCAAGGCCAGCCTGAACTGCATAGCGAGACCCTGTCTCAAAAAACCAAAGAAAGAAAAAAAATATATATATACCGTAAAGCATAACTGTATACTACAAGTGATAGCATAATTATATCAAAATATTGAATTATATGAGGGACTCTATTTTGAGAGAGCACTTTTTATCTCCTGTCTTCAAGGTAAGATTTAGCCATTTTTACTGATTTTCATACTTATATACAAAACCTGGGAGTCTTAGCATATATAGTAGCACCTTTATATTGGGATGACATGCATTCTACATCTATAATGGGGTTAACTCCTTACTGTTCTCAAATACATTTGATGCAGATGCTCCTACAGGACCTCATTTAGACATTAACTTTTTAAAGATCTGAAAAGGTTGAATTCAAAGTGTCTTGTCTTAAACAACATACAAGGATAAGTACAAGGAACTAGCTTGTTCTAGTCAAGGAAATACCTAAGCATAAAAGTAGTAAGTTCTATTTGCTAAATCTACCATCTAATTTTAATATTTTTTAAGAAAAAATTCAAAGAAGAAAAAGAGCAGTTTCAATCTTAAGGTTTAGGATACACATTTTTTGTTCATTCTGAATCTTTTAGTTATGTTTTAAAGACTCAAAACACTGCTAGCAGGTATCTAATTAGTTTATAATGCAAAATTGTATTCGGATGATATGCTCAGGAGACAGGCATACTCTTTTAGAACACTGGGGTTCTGCTAGGGAAATCAAGGTCTGAATTTAATCATATTAAATTAAAGTGATCTGACTAGTGCTTTTTGACTTTTTTTGAGATAGGGTCTCAATGTATATCCCAGGCTAGCCTTGAATTTTCACTCATCTTCCTGCCTCCACCTCTTGAGTGCTGGGATTACTTACAGGCTTGTGTCACCACACCCTGCTTGTTTGATCAGGTTTTGAAGACTTGTATTTGATAAACAAGGTGCCTCTTTTCCCTATAAATGTGACCTCTCCATAACAGGTCATTTTGTCTTTTTTTTAACCCCATATTTCTTGTCCATCTCACCAGTGAGGCCACCAAGTTTACTTGTGCTTTTACTCTAATAACTCGCAGCAGTATTCTCAGCTATAAAAATTCCAATCTTTTACATTACAGAAATTATTCCTCCATCAGCCAGGCATGGTGGTGCACGCCTGTAATCCCAGCACTCGGGAGGCTGAGGCAGGAGGATCAGTGCAAGTTCGAGACCAGCCTGGGCTACAAAACTGAGCTCAAGGCCAGCCTGAACTGCACAGTGAGACCCTGTATCAAAAAGACAAAAAAAAATTATTCCTCCATCAATACATCCCATTTGAGGTTTTCTTAAAAATCAACCCTAATGAAACATAACAGCAATCCTCACACATATTGTAATTTATTCAAATATTTACATTTATTCAAATATTACATTTCCTTTCATGGAACCAAAAAGGACAGCCTATTCCTTTGTATTCATCTTCAAATTAAGAATCTTGCTTTAAAAAAACCAAAATCTGTGCTGGGGGGAATAGTAAAAGGAGAGGACATTTCTTCTTTTCTTGTCAGTTTACAAACAAATGTGTGAAGACTAGGATGAGCTCCTTACCCTCTCAACAAGCCAAGTTGAGTAAAGGACAGTAAGAGTGTGTGTGTGTGTGTGTGTGTAGCCGGGCGTGGTGACTCACACCTGTAATCCCAGCACTGGGGAGGCTGAGGCAGGAGGATTGGTGCGAGTTTGAGGCCAGCCTGGGCTACAAAAGTGAGCTCAAGGCCAGTCTCAACTGTATAGCGAGACCCTGTCTCAAAAAGACAAAAAAAAAAAAAAAAGTGTGTGTGTGTACAGCCTAACTTGGAATGAGAGACCAATTAGAATAACAAAGTATTAACCTTGCTCAACTATTTCAGAATTACAACTCTAGTGACCGAAAGCATCGTTCTGGTGCCCACCTGGTTCTACACAAATTTACAGAAATAATTTACTACTAAAATTTTGAAGGCAAAGCCAAGTGAAGCAATTTTACAATGGTTAAGATTAATAACATAAATGCTGATTATTCTGTGTACTTTTTAAAACAAAATGTTTCATCATTTTGTTGAATTCATCGAAGTTTACATATTTTACTTACTCATGAAATTGACCTCCAAATGTGTCCACCAATATAAAATCCCTTGTTTTCTACGGCTAAATGTGTGCACTTGAAATATTTGAGTTATTCTCTTGATTTAAAATGTGTGGGGTAATGGTTAAAGCTGTTTTCCCTGCTTCCTTTCACGTGTGCCTTCTGTTGTCAAAATACTGTAGTAAGGAGGGATATTATAAAGTTAGAGATATTCAAAAGCAAATGAGAATTCAGGAAGTGGGAAAAAACAAACGCATCACTGCCTAATCCAAATATTTTTAAAATTTTCTTTAAAAAAGTAAGCTATTAGTTACTATTCGGTGCTGGACCTTAAGAAAGGAGCACAGTGAACCCATGAATACCTACTTAAATCAACAATACAGGCCACTGAGATGGTATAAAAGTCCAAGAAAATAGAGGGAAGTATTTAGAGTATAAAAAGTACCTCCAAACGCTCCCTTGTAAAATTGTCTAGTTATACTCCCAGCTAACGTTCTTAAGTTTTGTACCAGATATTGTAGTCTTTGAGAACGCCAATGTAAAGAATTCTTGTGAGCTGCAGAGTTGTTAACATTCTTACAGGTTAAAAGATGTGTTTCTAAACTTGCCCCCATTTATAAAAGGTGGGGCACGGATATTCCTGTTGGGCAACTTTTTTAAGGCATTGTTCAAATAACCTCAGGGTCTTCCTGAAACTTTTGGGTGGAAAACCTCAGAAATTCACAAAGGGAGGCCACGGCAAACCAGTTGCCATTGTGATTTGCTGCTAGCTACGGCTGCTTACTACTCTTTCTCCACGCCCTTAACCCAGATCCCGGGGAGCTCTCCGAAGTCCCCAGGCTGAAGCGGAAACGCGAGCGGAAGAGCCCGGGAAGCCTCGTCGCCGCAGCGCGCTCCCTGCAGCGGCTCGCACCCGGGCCCGGCTCACACCGGGCGGAGGGGCTGCACTCGCCCGCCCTCGGCGCCGGGATCGCGGGGCTGCCGCCCGCCCGGCCCCTCGCCTCGCCGGCCGCGCTGGGCCCCGGCACGGCCCCTCCTCTCCATCCCGCTCGGCGCCGGGGCCTCCGCCCGGGCGCGCGGAGCTCCAGGGGCTCCCCAAGGCCCGAGGCGGCGCTCGCCCCGTACGATCTCGCGCCGGCCGAGCGCGCCCCAGCGCCGGGCCTGCCGCCCCGTCGCCCCGCCGCCCCGCCGCCCGGGAAGAAAAGGGAGGGAAGGAGCGTGAGAGCCGGGCCTGCCCGGAGCCCGGTACCTTGTAGAAAGCGCCATTGGAGCCCCGCACTTCCACCACCAGCTCCTCCATCTTCTCGTCCGCCCAGCTAGCGCCGGGAGCCCGCCCCCGTGAGGTGGGCTGCGGGCGCTCGAGGCCCAGCCGCCGCCGCCGCCGCCGCGCCGCCGCACACCCCCCGGCAGCGGCACCGCCGTCACCAGCGCCTCCCGCGCTCGCAGTCGGCTCGCCGCCCCTCAGAGGCGGCCCCTCACCGGAAGTGAAACCGAAACGGAGCCGAGCGCCTGACTGAGGCCGAAGGAGCAGCCCGCTCCTCCTCGTGTAAACACTGAAACCGAGTCACGTGACACGCGCCACCCCTCCCCCCGCAGGCTCGGCCCCCTCGGCCCCGCCCTCCCCGGCTCGGAGCCTGGAGAGCACGCATGCGCGCCTCTGGGATCGGGCAGGGGTGTCGGGGTCGACGTAGAGCGCGCAGGCTGGGCATGCGCGGGCTCAGCCGAAGGGCGGGAAGGCGCGAAGGGCGGTGGCAGCTGGCGCAGCCTCTGGTCGTCCTCCAAGGGCCAGAACGCCCATTTCAGTAGTCACCATTAGGAGCCTGGGAAAGGGTGTCCTGTAGCGATTGATCAGCTGCATCTGATAGTCCAGTTATGTGAGTGAGGCCTGGCTAAGATTGGAGGGGGTTTTGTTTTCGGTGTTTTGGGTTTTAAACAAAATAGCACAAAGCCTCATTGATCCTGAGGTGGGGAGGGTGGACACAAGAAAGATGGTCGCTTAGGTCGCTTAGATTAGACAATTTGGGCAAGTAACACTTGGAACCACACTGACCCGAATTTCTGGGACCCTTAGAGTTAGAGGCTAGAGAGCTACATTTATCCCACTGAGGGGTTGGAGGCTGTCCTGTGCTTCGCAGCAGGCCTTATGGGAGTGTTAGCTCTTCACACCATCGCCGGCCCACGCATAAATCCTTTCCTCAATTCATTTTTATACTTTTACTTGACATGGGAAAATAAATGTTAAATGTGTGAATTTCTTTACAGTTATGTGCACCCCTCCAGGGGGGCAGTGTGTCACAGTCACTTGGCCTGTCTACAGAGCTAGTGCACCTCTTGTAGCTCTCTGCTTTATCCTCTACAGTAGAAGCAATCCCAGCTCTTAATCCTTCCACTTCACTGGACTTGTGTCCATCCTGACCCATATTACTGAGTCTACTGAGTGCCCATCATGTGCCAAGAGATATGGCACATGCCAGGGAGAATTTGATGAGCAAGGACACTGCCCACATTGTACTGGAAGTGGATGGACATAAATTATCAAAAAAGTAAGTGTAGGGCCACCCAAATAGCTCAGCAGATTAAAGAGCCTGCAAGCAGCTGCAGGGATTGAGGTTTGATTCCCAGGGCCTGCAGTGCTGGCCCCGCCCCGGGGTGCTGCTGAGATGGCAATTGAGACTGGTCATGGTGGCGCGTGCCTATAATCCCAGCTCTTTGGACGCTGTGAACAGGCAGATCACGGCGAGTCTGATCTACTAGTGAGACTCTGAACACCCTGTAGACCCTTCCATAAAATACACATGTACACACACACACACACACACACACACACACACACACACAAAGTAAATGTAGCATTGCAACTTTGACAAGGGAAAGGATAGGTATGTATGCTTGTGACAGTGAGATGGAACCCTGCGTGTTTGTGGTCAGAGAAAGCAACTGATTACAGCTGGAACATGATAAGTAAGGGTTAGCTGGAAGTACTGTGTTCGT
>PVJA010031316.1:0-25030 GCA_004027025.1 Myocastor coypus | reverse complement strand
TATTAAAACTGTCTTTCTTCATGCCCTGTTGCTTACTTGCTTGGGATTTTGTTGTTTACTTAATGTCATAATGAGTTTTACCTGAGACATTCTGAGTGAAATGAGAAAATAAAAGCAGCCTAAATAAACATTGATTTCTGGTGCTATCATGAACAAATAGCACTCATTAACTTTTCTTAGCTAATACTATTTTCTGTGTGTCAGGCATTGTACTACAGGATATGTACGGGTTGTAGCATTTCATCATCAAGCCTCTCAAGAATCTTCCTATCACATGTGATGAAAGAAGCTTTGAGAGTGAGGTGGTTTCTCCAGGGCACATGCATGTTGGGGCATACATACCATGTGGTCCTTGCTGTGTCCCTTACATGAGGCTGTTTCTAAGAGGAATAGGAAAGACACAGCCACCCCTATGCCCCCCACCCCACCCCGCTTAGAAGGTTGGCAGCTAGAAAGGGAAATCAGCACATTTTAGCTCTATCAAAAAAATATGGAGGTAGGAGCCAGAGAGCAGTGCATAGCATAGACTGCAGAAATTTTTAGGAGAGACTCCAGTACTGGATTTTGGGAGTCTAGGAACTTCCAGCTCCTCTCCCATACATGCCACCTAGCAGACTGCAAACATCTATCCTGGAATAAACAGTTGCCATTTCCCATGATGTGGAGAGAGGGAAAGAGAGCATCACTCTATGTGGCTCACACTTGGTGAGTTCGCGTTGGCCTGAGGGCTTCTAGTGGTCGCAAAGATTACTCCTACGTGGTCATAAAGGAGGCCAGAGTGGGAAGGCTGCCTTTGCTAATTGCACAGGAAGGCAAAACTATTAATGAGAAGTGGTGTAGAGGAAATCCGGGTTTAATGATGTGGTATATAAAGCTGGGTCGATTGTGAGGAAAGGAAGTATAATTTATAGGAAGTGGTCTTTTATCCCCATAAGGAGCCAGGTTGAGCCTACCATAAATCTAAATTCCCCTGCTCTAGTCGCGATTGTGTTAGTAATATTTTAAGAGACAGACATATCTATTCTTTTCTACTGCACTAATCCCACCAGGCCAGTAGTGAGGGGTTAACAAGATTTCTCCCTCCTGATTGTATGCAATGAACTTTGTAGACATCTGTCTTTAGTTTCACTTCTTTCCCCTGAGAGTTCCATTTTTAATTTAGAAAAGAAATATTTCACTGAAAACATTGAAGTAAGCTTAAAACTGTTGAGAAAAGTTAAATTGCTTAGTATGTTAATTTTTTAGTATGCTAATTGTCTTAGTTTAAGAAATTATCTTTTCTACAGAATCATTTGCATAATTTGGTTTATTACCTTTTCTCTCATTTAGTTGGGAGACTGAGTCACTCTGTCTGGTAGTTTTCTTAAAGGCTCAAGCATGCTGTCTGGTTTATAGTTTGATTTTTTAAAGAATATTAGCTATTATGAAATATTGTTAAATTGTTAACTTGCATGTGATACAACATTAAGGGTTCTTTTTTGTTTGCTTAATTCATTATACTGTTTTTGTTTATTTGTTTATTTTAACTTAATCCAGAAATAGACAACAAGAAATATTACAAATACAGCAAAGAGAAGACATTAAAGTGGCTGGGAAAAAAGGTATGTGTGGTTTCTCTCTAATGCCATTTTTTAGAAAAAGAAAATATTTTAAAAGAAAAAATCCATAGATAAGGCAGAAAGACTGAATCCAAAGACCATCCTGGGTATCCACTAAAATAGAGAAATCCCAGATTGAAAAGCAACTAAAAACTATGTTTTGTTTTGTTTTCACTGTTGTTTTGTTTTTTGACCTGCATTATCTTTCTCCCTTGTCCCAACACAGGATGAAAGGGTTTCATGCTTATGAGTTAGTACAGGTTTGAGCCTTCCAAGCCAGACAGTTTTATGACATTTCTGCGTTTAACTCAGTGGGTGTCTCCTAGGGTAAAGTTGCTCACCCAGCCAGGCAAGGGGTGGAGAGAAGAAGGTCAGTATGGAGTAGAAGGAAGCATGCATGCAGTATGGAGTCTGAAGAGAGGTCTCTTCCAGGCATACCTTGTATTTATATATTCTAAACATTTTTTTAAAAATAAATAAAAATTTTGAGTTTGTATAAGGTCTGTAGCTTTATTTTATAATTCACAACAGTAGATCACTACAAGCATTTTCTCTTGAAATGAAATGGGATGGAATGGGTTAAGACAGGAGAGAATGGATGAAAATACAGCACAGAGGAAGGGTGAATATTAAGGATAGCTTGGTGGAATGTATATTGAGATATATGTCTGAGTACTCATTTGCAGAATAATTTTACTGCACTACCTTAGAAAAGCTGGTTTCCCTTGTCTACATGTATGTTTGTCTGTCATATGGTATTACTGACACATTAGGAATCTGGAAACATGGAAATGAGTTATTCAGGCTCCTAATATACAAAGTAATAAAAGTTTTACAAAGGGGCATCATATTCCACTTATAGTAATGCTATAATGGTGTAACTATGTAGGTGAAAATTCTGAACAAAACCTCAGCATTTCATTTTTGCTCTTAAGAAATGATAATAGAGTGACTAACAGAGCTAAGTTGATTGTGTTTCCCAGGAAGTAAGGAATGAGGGAGGGTCGAAATCATTATGGATAGGCTTTGTACCATTTTATGAGGTTACTACTGTTTTTAGGTCCAGAGGCATTTTTCAGTCACATAAAAGTTAAGTTAAAGGGTCGAGGTCACAGCAGACCTGTAGTCAGTGCTCTCAGTCACAACATGTCGATACTCATATCAGGTAGGTCACTGGAAGTCCTTGCTTTGGGATTACCCAGAAATGTTGCTGTGACCCAACCTCTCTCCCACTGTGCAGCCATGTCATCTTTTGATCCCTAGTGAAGATACGCAGATGTTTTCTCACATTTCTTTCCAGATCTTAAATGGATTGAGGGCTGTCTGGAAAATCACAAATTTCTTAAGTTGGAAATACCCTGATTAAGCCTGATGGTTGCTTCCTAGGTTAATCAGACAGTGGCAGCCTTAAAAGCCAATCACGTCAATGTTGGTGCCCGAATACAATCAGCTGCACTTTTCTCTGGTGACCAAGTTTCCAGTGATAATGAAGGTAAGTAAGTGATTTTATCAGAAATCATTCCAGTGTGGCGATAAGTCGCTTAGGTGTAAATGCCTGTGTGAGGATTCAGAACTCATAATGGCACGGAAGCTTCATATTCTTGTCCGGGTTCACATACATCTTGGGGTAGGTAATTCAGTCAAGTGTTTCTACTGTGGGTCACTTGTATCAGGAATTGATATGTGAATCATTCACTCTGCAAGTAATTATTTCACACTAATAGTGATAGCCTATTGATTGCATGAGTGTCATGTGCCAGGTCCTGAGCTAAGCTGCATGTATTCAGATGGGATCTCTGACCTTCCTAGGAAGTCGCAGGAGTCAGGACTAAGTCTGACGTCACTCAGCTGCTCAGTGGCAAAGCTGAGCTGATGCTGGAGCTTGTCTTGCTCTAAAATCCACACTTTTCAACTTCTTGTTGCATTGTTCCCTTGGCATGCAGGAAAATTAAGATCTATTATTCTGATTTTTTGCTACATAGCAGCCCCTTATTTTTGTATGTATAATTGAGTAAAAAGTTATATAATTCAACTGAAATTCTCAAATGATAGAGTAGGAATTACTCTTGACTTTAAGCTCCAATTCAGTGTTTCCTTGTTCTGGAGAACAATTATCCATGTCTGAATATAGCTATGAAAAATGAGCATCAGGAATAATAGCCTATTTATGATTGACACTAATTCAGGTAGTCTTTGATTTTCAAAAAATTATTTTATGACACCTTAACTTAGCTGGCTTTTGCTGCTCTGGGAGTGGTGAACCGCACACTTGCCATAAACCAGTTGTCACTGTCTTTACCCTCCATTAACACAACAAAAGAAAAGGAAGAAATGAGTCAAATGGACAGATGGATGGATAGAGCTATAGAGCTATAGATTTGGTAGAGGAGTAGAAGAGATGTTAGAGGTTAAACAGATCTCACTTTAAAACTGAAAAACTCATCTCAGAGAAATCCTGTTGGTAAGAAAAGTCTTCTGCTCTAAGCCCAATGCTTTCACCCAGACTCTACATCGCCAGTTCTCTGCGTTACACTGCTGTTGAATGTCCCAGCCTCAAAATAAGTGTTTACACTTCACCTGCATTTCCTTGGATCTCTGATTTGGCATAGTATCTGAATTAAGCAAATACACTGTGTCCTGTCTTTCTTAGAGTTGCTTTTCTTTGTTTCTTCTCTACTGGTTAAGTACTATCCTAGAACCCTGAGCACATTCTATGAAGGGCAGGTGCAGAGATCACTTCTAGTTCCACAAAATAGTAAAAAATCTCCTACTTAAGATTTTTGAGCTCTGGTAGTCCCCAAACAGTTTTTTTCTAGGTATTAAGGGCACATTTTCATAACTTGAGAACAGAGCAGAAAGGAGAAGAGGAAGAAAATGAATACCTGAGCAGCCAAGTTAGAGCTAGCTTTTGGAAGTTCATCTCCCCATGTGGTTAGCCCATCCCGTGATTAGGCTTGATTGCCCTCAAATTCTGTACACAATACTGGGTGAAGAACCTGCATTTGGAAACAGATTTTATTTATTTAATTCATGTCAGAGCTGCATTTTTAGACTGAAGGTCTGGGGGTCCTATAATTATTATATATTCTACTGAATAAGTTCTTTTTCTTGTGTGTGTGTTATTGTTGTTTTTTAAGACTTTTACTAGTCTGGAAATATCTACAATGTTTGAGGTTTTTTTAATAAAACAAGTATCTAATAGAAATATATCAGTGATTTTATTTTTTCATTTTATTTTTCTTATATGAGCATACTCATTACTGTCAGATGATTAGATTTATTCTGTGTTTAAGTACACTTAGAAAAAATTAGCCTTAGGGGCTGGGGAGATAGCTCCATGGCACAAGTGCCTGCTGGGCAAGTGCAAGGTCATGAGTTTGAACCCTGCTCCCACCAAAAAAAAAAAGATTAGCCTTAAATGTGACATGAATAGTCCATGTTGTAATAGCTTATTTAAAAATTTTATTTGTATTTCAGGGCCTCAGCTAAGAAAACACCTGTGAGATGTTTTGTTTTTGCTGTCATTTGATGGTGTCCAATATGCTATTATACCTTTGGTATCATCCTGTCCCCGAGCTCCTTTATGACACTTTTCCTTGACTCTGATAGATAGGGAAGAGCATCTCCATTTTGTTAATGGTAGGCAACTGAGACTAGAGCATAAGTTGTGTCCTAAGCCATATAGAATAAGAATATAAACTCAGGTCAATTTCACTGTAAAGCCGCCATAATTGCTACTTATTTATTTATTTATTTATTTTACTTTTTATTTCTTTCAGAGGATTATATTCGTTATGCCCATGGTTTAATTTCTGACTACATCCCTAAAGAATTAAGTGACAACTTATCTGAATACTTGAAGTAAGTGTCATTTATCTTCAGGTGTAATTAACAAATATCTTCAGGTATTTTGATTTTCCAGCAATAGTTTTTCTGTGGCTTATTAAATCATTGTGGTGAGAGTTTATTCTTGAGCTGTGTCACATACTGTATGGAATAGGAATTATTTTTTTAAAAGACATGGGTTGGAATTAATTGCTTGGTTAGAAACTGCAGCCACTTTGTATCCTTCATATGATTAGATAGGATAAAGTACATTAAACTTTTATTCCCAGTGAAATTTAATTAATTTGGTTCTTTGCAGTCATTTTAAGAGAAAGAACAGTGGGGATGAAGTGGTAGATGAGATGTAGAATACTTTTAAAACTTACATTTTAAAGTTTTATGCTATTTTCACCATAGCACTAAGTTTACTAAGTACCTTTATAATTCTAAGTTCTTGGAATTCAAAATCATTTGAAAAACTGTTCTTGAAAGATGGATGAACCTGAGGATGCCTTCATTGGTAGTCCTTCGTAAAAATATTGTAATATAATGTAAGGACTTTACTCTTGTGTAGCACAACTTGTGATAATGGCCAAGATTTTAGCAAGTGTTATTAACATTTTTTGTCAGTGCTGATTTAATACCTTCCGATGAACAATCCCATTTTCTTCTTTCATACATAATAGGTAATAATGGCTAAAGTTGCTGTTTACAGCAAATTCCAGAGATCCTACTTTAGAACAGTGCAAACTGTTCTAGTTGTAAAGTGTGTCCAAAACTTGTTAGCCATCTTTCTGTTTAACACTTCTCTTGCCTTGTCAACTGCTTGTCTTATTGGCTGTATAATGTTTTTATAATCCATTCTTTGGATCCTTTTCCCACCACTGAAAATTTTAACTTGGGGTTAAAAATTTGTGGAGAGAAAATGATGACATTTATTCCTTAATACTTGGAAGATTTGAATTCATGGCTGAATTTATGTAGGCCAAATTATTTCCATTCTTCAGAATTACAGAAAGTGCTATAATTTCTTTAATAGGTACAGATGTATTATCGGAATATTTTTCTGAGAACTTCAATAAATTTATTTTTTAAAGAAAAAAAAATTTGTGGAGAGAGATCCAACTAAATTTCTCCTTAGTGGGAGCAATGGTGAAGTTGACATGGCTTTTGTGAATAGTTATAATGATTTTCACTTTTAAATAAATGATAGGACCATTATTTATGAAGAAGCATTTCAATGCCAAAACACAAAATTGAGCCTATAGACAAACATCTCCTATTTCAACAGATGGTTTAAATTTTGTTTTTCTTTTGATAATTCCAACATTAGGAATTAAGTAGTAAAATAAGGTTCATTATTTGTAGAAATTTTATTTTTTACTTTGAAATAATGGAACAAGATTTGTTGAAGCAATGGTGTGAAAGAAGAAAGACTTGCTAAATTTTAAATGGACCCACTCTCTGTTTGTCTATGAAAACCCAAAACTGTGATTCTATTTTTTAAACTACCTTAGGCTTCCAGAAACTTCAGCTGCATTGCCAAACCCACCATCAAAGGTAAGGAATTGTGACTAAAATGCGCATGGGAGGCATGGAAAAATATTACTTTTACCGCATGAATTTAAATTGTTATAGGGATAGATCCCTAAGTAGGGTCAGAAGAGATACACAGCCCCTTTAAAGGGTCTTTTTTTTTTTTTCTCCCTTTTTTGGTACCTAAAATCAAACTATGGGCCTTGCATTTGTCAAAGCAATGGTATGAAAAAAGAAAGACTCACTAAACTCTTCAACTAGGCAGTCATCTTAATTGTTCCAATTGGTCCCTAAGTTCCTCTACAGCTTAGCAACAAACTAAGCACCCAGCTGGGTGGGGTTCTCCCAGAGAGAAGAACCACCTCAACCCCATAAATAGAAGACCATGGGCCACACTGGGCAGTTACCCAGCTCTGGGTCCCCCATTCCTCATGTGGTGTACCATATTTCAACAAATGTACTCTTATGTTTTCTGCTAACCTTCCTGTCCGTGCCTAGGATTTGATTATTATAGTGATACACTTGATTATTTTCAGGGAATACTTCTTTTTTTTTTTTGTCTTTTTGAGACAGGGTCTCGCTATGCAGTTGAGGCTGGCCTTGAGCTCACTTTTGTAGCCCAGGCTGGTCTCGAACTCGCACCAATCCTCCTGCCTCAGCCTCCCGAGTGCTGGGATTACAGGCATGAGCCACCACGCCCGGCTTTTTCAGGGAATACTTCTATCAATCAGAAGATAGGTCTGGGGAGATAGCTCAGTAGAATAAGTGCTTGCCTGGCAAGTTCAGGGTCCTGAGTTCAATCCCCAGTACTGCAAAAAGAAAAATATCGGGAAATAATATTTTGTATCTAGCTGTCATGGAGCTATTCTGATTATGATTTTTTTTTTTTTTTTTTTTTTTTTTTTTTTTTTTTTTTTTTTTTTTTTTTTTTTTTTTTTTTTTTTTTTTTGGCCTCATTTCCCTTACTAGTCCATCCTGTCTGAAGCTCCTCTCACCCTAACCCTACCTCCTTCAGTCTTGCTGACAGAGCCCCAACAGGTTTGGAGCTATTCCTACATTGCTTCCTACAAACCATTTGTAAGAATGATAAGACCAGACCTCACATTACTTCCTACTCTTTATTCTACTTAGTCCAGAATTGTATTTACTTATTGATGTCTTTTATAGCATACGTCTGAGCCACTTGTCCTTTTCTGTTAAAATATTCTCCTAATCCAGAGTGATTTAATCTTTAAATAACCAAAATATCAGTAACTGTTTCAGTCTTGAAGTTTCTGAGATATTCAACAGTGTACGAGGAATAGCATAAAAGCTGGCTACATCCATTTTCTTCATAAAACTATAATTGATACATTGTTTGGTTGTGAGCTTTTAAAACCCCTGACATGCTTATTAAGTGTTTTACATTCATAGGTAAATAATGCTATATTCATACTAGCTGTAGAATTTTGGGGGCTTATCTCTCATGGCAGAAACAAGAAGAGGGATCAGAAGATAATTCAAGGGCAGTAAATTTTATCAACAGAAGAGAGAGATGCAGATCTACTCTGTTGAGTGGGGTGGGCAGAGCTGGGTAACTGCTAAATATGCGACACTGGTCCTGCTTTTATGAGGTCAAGGTGGTGGTCCCTCCCTCCAAGGGAATCCCACCTAATTGGCTGAATTTTTTGGTTGGTAGGCACAAAACGGTAGGGCTGCCCCTTGTTTACATTCTCTGAACACTGCAGAGGTCTGTTTTTCTCCCAAGCTCTAATGGGCCTTGTATCCCATGTCTGACCCTACCTAGGGGGTTCCATCTGTCCCTACATTCCTACCCCTGGAAATAGGCAATCAGCTACCATTGAGACTTAAAGGTAGCAACTGTTCTGGCTGAAAGGGAGCACCACTTGGGGCCATGGATGATGTCTGTCAGGACGTTAGTCTAGAGGGCCATGACAAAAGCGAAGAGGAACCCCATGGTTGGCTCCATCTGGAAGACCGTTTGCATCTTAATAGCACTGATTCCATCTGACTATAACTCAGTGGTGTCCCAAATTTTCTGTTCAAGGAAATTATTGGGCCACAGAGGAAAGGGATCAGTGATGTATAATGTGGCCTAAAGAGAATCACCTAGAGAGAAAACATTCTCTCAGGCTTTCACAGAAAACAAACTGGTCAAGCAATGGCTGTGACTCATCCAGATAGCTGACACTGACAAAAGTTCTACAAAATGCTGTACATGGTTTCAAGGTAAATCCTGAGGGGATTTGACCGACCTTGTCAGATATGAAAGTTACATGTTTTGTTCTATGGGTCTTCCTTTAATTTGGCCTTTACCATCTGAAATTAACTGGGAAAGGCAGTTTAGTATAAAAAAGCTGAACAGACACAACAAGAGAGAAGTGAAGGGTCCCAAAAGAAGGATTCAGATGGGTTTAAAAGGAAACCAGACTTAAAGAGAAAGTTTGGGTCACCAGGGAGTCCATCCCCTCTGGTAATGAAGCCACTTAGTCTTGTCCAGAGTGACATTAGTCTGATTCTTATCCTATTGAGAGATACTAATACAGGTCCAGCAGGTTCCATTAAAAACTGCAACAGAAGCCGGGCATGGTGGTGCACGCCTGTAATCCCAGCACTTGGGAGGCTGAAGCAGGAGGATCAGTGCGAGTTCGAGACCAGCCTGGGCTACAAAAGTGAGCTCAAGGTCAGCCTGACCTGCATAGCAAGACCCTGTCTCAAAAAGACAAAAAAAAAAAAAAAAAAAAAAAACCTGCAACAGAAACCTCATGATAGGCCAGCATCTAGTCTAATACTTGCTTATGTTCTAAAACTGTACATTCCAGGGAATCCAGGGATCATTATAAGTCCTTGAAATTACTAGTAGTTAACTGGGCAACTTCTGGTATAGTGGCAGTGAGGTTTGAGATTTGTACTGAATTTGTACTTTTTCCAAGGTTAGTTTCATTTCATGAGGGCTGTTAGGACTGTAATGATCCTTATAGTCTACAAGACTATAAGGCTGTTAGGACTGTAATGATCCTTATAGTCTACAAGACTATAAGAAGTTCCCTTTTTATGCTGAGAAAGTTCTCTTGTTTCTACTGGTCCCTAAAGTAAAGAAACCCTGCTGCATGGGATAGTCACAATTTTAGTAAGCCCCAGCTTGTTCTACTTCTGTGAAGATGGCGGCAACATAGTCCCCAAATTATACAACTTTCTATCGTGATTTTACTCATTTCCATAAAAGAGAAGTCTAGAAGGGGCATAAAGAGAAAGCTTTTAGAAAAGTTGGACTTTCTAGAGAGAATCCCCAAGGGCTAAGTATAAAAAGTGAGTCCCAGGAAAGTGACTTCCAGTCTTGACACATCAGATGGGTACCACCAATTCATGAACCAAGAGTACATACTATCTTGAATGCCATCACAACAGGCTATATCAAAATGCAGTTAGCTTCAGGTGGATTTTTTAAAAGATTGGCTAGAAGCTATTTTGAATACAAGACTTTACTGTGATCTCGGCAAGTAACGTTAGTCCAAGGTCCTGCCCTATCTGAGGAAGACAGACTTACTCAGCCCTTTGTTTATTGATACTCAATGGAATTTCCCTGATCCCTACACTGAGGATGTCTGATCTCTTTAAAACCAGAGTCAAATTCATAGCCAAATCCAGTCAACCCAGAGCATATCTTCCACAGCTGACACAATGATCCAGTGAGAGAAACGAGTGATTTAGGACTGTGAAAGAGTTGGCTAGGTAAAGTGGACCCTATTAAGATACCATCGTAGGTTGATCTGGAGCCAGGGTGATAAAGTGTTTGGGAGTGGAAAGCAGATCCAGCAGTCAACATGGTCAGGAGCCAGAGCTCCCACCAACCATATATGATAGGAAAGTGTTGCTTTCCCAGGAAAGAGCAAGGAACAGCATCCTTCCAAAGGGTAGGAAACCCTACTGAGGCCATAAACAACCTCCACATGGTCAGTCCCTGTCACAGTAAAAGGATTTGGTACCTTAAAGTCTGGGTATCTGACCCAGGGTTAAATTAGTCCTTCAAGAGCCTTCCAATGTCAAGGGAAGGCTTTATCATAAGTGCTCATCCCAAGTCAGTTTATAGACTAGAGACCAAGATCCCCCCCCCTTCCCCGCCCCCTGAAGTAACCTATCCCTTTGGTGCTGGATTTCATTTCTTGCTTGCTGGTTTTAGTCCCAAGGGTTGGATGAGGACCTTCAAAGCAACACGTATCTATCAAAAAGAGGGAATATTTATATTGATTGGAGGCCTCTGGCATGTTCATTTAACTCCTGAAAAGTACAGTGAGCCTCAGGGCTACATGTGAGGAGATGGGTCTGAGCCTTCTGAGTGTCTAAGAAGTTAGTAAAGGAATTGAGTTGTTCTTTTTTTTTTTTAGCATATTCGGAATCCAGATTCTCCAAAACATGACTGCTTAGTATGCTTAGCTGTGGGGAATCCACTATAGGCTATATCCTCCCAGGGCTCAGAGCCCTCCTGCCATGTGAGATAAACACATCCAAGTGAATAACTTGAGTCACAGGGCTAGGATTTTTCATGGGATACCTTTTAGCCGTGGGAGTCCAGGAAGTTGAGGAGAGACTTGAATTTCCTATGCATTGCACCTTTCTCTCCAACCATCCACCTATTAGAGATGGGTGATTCCTTCCTCCTTTCAGTCTAGAAGATCTTGGGCAAAGGCCAATCCAAAAAAGGTGAGGGCTGTCATGAAAACCTTGAAGAAGAATTGTTCAGGTCAATGATACCACTTTTTTGGTACTGGGGATTGAACTCAGGACCTTGCTCTTACTTGCCAGGCAGGCACTTATTCTACTACACTATTTCCCTGGCCCAGTTATCTCACACTTGTGAGGGGATTCTCAAAAGTAGAAAGATCTTGGTTCTCAGGTGTCAGAGGTTTGCAGAAAAAGGCATTCTTGAGATCCAGGATCAAAAACCAACTGGCTGATCCAGAATTTGGATCGAGGTATAGGTGATAAGGACAACAGGAAGCACTAGCACCACAACCTCATTGATGAGATATAAATCTTGCACTAGCTCACATTTGTTTGGTTCTTTTCTTAGCCCAGTACAGTAATGAAACTTATTACAGGGGCTGACAGTTTCCGAGGAGTCCCTATTGTAGCAGTCCTTCCACGTAGAGGATTTTTCTCTAACCTCCAGGCAAAGAAGTTACTGTTTATGATAGTAGAAGTACATAAGGTCCCCGATGTGGAAAAGGACAAGGGTGGCTTTGAAGGCTTATTCCATGTGCATGCATCCATCCACACAGCTGGGTCTAACTATAATTCTTAGAGGGAGAAAATAGCCAGAGGACCACGACCAAGAGGAAGTATAATCTATACTTGGGTTTGTGATAGTCTCGTTAGTAATGAGGGTGGAATTTAAAGGAATGAGTTAAGTGGAGTTCACTCCAAGTAAAGCCATTGAGTAGGATAAGAATCTTTCTCTAGAGCACACCAAGATGCCTTGAACTATAGCAGTGCATGTGGAACATGGCCCAGAAGAAAGCTGGTACCTACTTCCAGAAAAAAAAAAAAAAAAAAAAAAAAAAAAACTGACGAGTTGACTCCCCAGAACCAAAGCAGTCTGGGACTCTGGGGGTTGGACTGGGAATTAAGGCAGCCCTGAGTAGGCGACCCTAGAAATAGTCTATAAGAGGACTCTTGCCTCCCTTGAGTACATTGTTCATCCCAGTGGTTGCCTTGGCAAAGAAGAGCAGGGTCTGGAAGGCTCACGTTGAGTCCCCCTTTGAGGGGCACCCTCCTTCTTAAGAAGGGATCACTGCTTTCTGAAATATTCAGGCTTTTGGCAGTGATAACAGGCATCCAATTCCATCTGATCTGGGGCCTGTGCTTAAAACTCCCTGTAGGACAGCTACCCTACTCTTCCTGTTATACCTGTTAATCAGTGTCGTGGAAGATGTTAGTGCCCTCTCTAAGGAGACCATCTAGTCCCAAAATTACCTTGTTTAGGACCCAGGACCAGCTTTAAGAGCTTGTTCTGAATGTCAGGGGCCAGTTAGAATTTGGATTTCTTCAGCCATTGGGGTTCGTAAAAGTATATTTGGTCATTGTATCTTTTAATTGTTAAAGAACATGGAGAGCAGGTGTTCTTTTAGCTCATGGTAGATTTGCCCTAGTTTCACATAATTAATAGGCCTGCCTTTGCTTCTTCTTTAATGTAATAAAGCGAAACTGTGTCATGTTTCCTATCAGAGTCCCATGTTCTGTGGCTCATTTGTAGGGGCCACCTTTATTCCAGTAGGGGCATAAAGCCTTGATTCTCCCTATCCTCTTTGAGGTCTCCAGTGTGCCTCATAGTATGTGTTTTTAGCCCAGCTGGCAAAGTACCAAACTCTGTCCCTTTTTCTCTGATTGAAAGTCTCACTGAGAAGGTCACATATTCTGGAACAGTCTAAATACCCTTTTTTAAAAATGTATTTAGTATAGGGTCTACAGGGTCTCACTACATATACTGGACTCATAGTGATTCTGCTATTTTCAGTCTCCCAAGCACTAGGATAACAGAGATACACCCCCATGCGCAGTCTCAATCAGTGTCTTAGGGTATCCTGCAGGCAGGGCTGGCACAGCACACTGGGGATCAAACCCTAGCTGCTGTGCTTTGCCTAAGCAGAAGCTTTAGTCCACTGAGCTATCTGGCCAGCCCTAAGGAAGTTACCCTTTTCCCAGGTCTCAGTAAATTTCCTCCAACTCTGAGTAAGTAAAAGGGATATATTCTGGCTCACCTCTTAAGCTGGAGTGAAGGGGCAGCATCTTCTCGTGGGGTCATCTATACTGGTGGCCCAGGTAATGAATATGGCTTACCACATCTCAATCCTGCTCCTCCTGGGATGTACGCTTTCTGAGGGAGGAAGAGGAGGTAGTGCCCCCATGAGTGGAGGGTCTCAGGAGCATGCAAAAGCCCAACAAGTTGATCCCAGATGGTAAAGATCTGCATGTGGGGCACCCCACCCAGCAGATGTTATATCTGTCACAATCCATCAGTGAACAAAAGCTAAAGCCTTTTTTTTTTAAGGTTTGAGAATTTAAATCTTCCTAGTATTTGAGGAAACATTGCAGTAGTGAGTCTAGTGGAACAATAAATCTGGTTCCTATTTGTGGGAGTGGAGAAAAAGATACACTAAAACCCCTGATCATTGCGTGTCCATACTTTGGGTGTTTTATCGTTATGGATAGGGAATACCCTTCCTTCAGCAACCCAGAGTCCCCCTGTGCTGGGCATATCTCATTATATTCAGGGCTTAGCTACACCTTATCTGCTATTGGGTTGAATCTGTGGCCTTGCCTGGCCATGCCCTGGGCACTTATATCCCCTTTGATAGTCCTTATAATATAGGTGATAACACTCCTTCAATATGTATAATTCCCCAAAGGCCCTCTTTTTCTGGGGGCCATTAATGCTAGGTTCCACAATGACCTCTTGAGGTTTGGTGGGGTTGATGCGGAAAATAAGGGGTGAAAAAATGCTTCTAAAATCCAGTTGATGCTAACAAGGCCTCTTGATACTTGGACTAAGGACACTTATTTAGAACTTCCACTTCTCGGAGAAAGAGAAAAGGACCTCTTTAGGTACTCTTGTATAGGTCCACTCTGTGTCTGAATGTTCCTGTGTAAGCCCCTGGGCAGTGTGGTAGAATGACAGAAAAGATCAAAAGAGAAAGGAAGAAAGAGGTTGGACCTGAGCCACTGGTGGGAGAAGAAACTGCGTGTCCAGTCTTCTCAGGGGCATGGCAGAATGGGGGAAAGAGGTATATCTATTCATGTAAGCAGGATGGTTTGGAACTGTACTGTGGATTTCTGTTGGTCTATGGAAAGGAACAGATAATGCTTAATTTGGTTTCTCCTTTTTTTGAATTCTTTGTCCTGTTTTTGCTTCTTAATTTCTTATGTATTTCTTTTTTTCTTCTAATTTTGTATGCATATACTTAGTAATATGAACAACTAATTTGAAGACAACACTGCGTTACAGTAAATACTGTAAAATTCATATTATTTAGTTTAATGACATTCTAGATCATTTGTAATTTTTTTGTTTCAAATACCATCTGGTACTCTCTTCAAAAAAAAAAAAAAAAAAATTAAAAAGAAATGTCCATGTGGGAAAGCCCAATTTCAGGAGAAGATTTTTCACCTCTAAAATAGCTTAAACATGGCCTGAGCAAAGTTTTGTTCTAATGTACTGGGCACAGGGGCCACTGCAACATGACCTGAGACCCCTTTTTCTCCCAACTTGCCCACAGAGCCCAACCCTTAAACTACACACAGGGAAATCCCCTTGGCAGAAGATGGAGGACAGTGTCAGTCAGCTTGTCATGAAGTGGGTCAGGATATCGCCCTGACCAGGTGTGGACCACAAGATTGAAGATATTCAGCTTCCAGCTTTCTGTGGCCTGCAAGAAAGCCATAGGAGGTCCTGAGTCCCTGAACACTGCCATTTAGCTGTATGAGGATGGACTTCTCAGAGTGGGATCTTGTATTGCCCAAAAGAGTCCAGCTAAGCGATTTCTGCTGTGCTAAATCATGGGGAAAGGGGAAATGTATAGATCAAGCCAAGAAGAAGACATTGCCTTCCTACACTCACTTCTACTTAGTCTAGATTGTACTTGTCAGGCAGCCTTAGTATTGGATGAACCCCCAAGCTGTGTCACATCTGTAGGTGGGTCTGAAGTCACTAGCCGACTGTAGAGTTTTTCTGAGTCTTTTTTCTTCAAGGTAAAAAGAGGAAGTGGAGTCAGAAGACAGAACAAATACAGAATAAGTTTTATTAGCAGAAGGAATAAAAAAAAAAAAACACTGAGTGGGGACCCTAGAGCCAAGTAACTAGTGAGTATGGGATAGCAGTCTGGCTTTTATGGAGTGGGGGGACTTCCCTGTAGGGTAGCCAAAACTGACTGGTTGGGTGTTTTGTTGGTAGGGTGATACAGAAACCTAGTTAGGAATTACAGTAACTAGGGTAGACAATACCACAAAAGCAGAACTATAGAGTGCCTTTTGTCTACATTCTCTGGATGTTGCAGAGATTGTTTTTCTTCTAAACTCTAAAGGGTTCTTAGCTTTTTCTGACCTACCAAGGCATTCCCATTTATCCCTAGATAGCTATAAATAATAATGCATGATTTATTAGTGAAGTAAATTATGTCCGAGTTTTTACAAAGACATCTGTTGAAGAAACATTTTGTCACAGAGGCCTTCTTGGCTTCTTACTCAACTTTTGGAAATATTATAGCCTTTAGCAATATGAGTTGTAAGTTCTATCCTGGCTAAAGATACCGTTGCAGAAATTGTGAACCCATGAACCATCCCTCATTGTCTTAATTTTTAAAATAAAATTAAAAAAAATAGTCGTTGAGAAAGTTACATTATTTACTGTTGGCTCACATGAGTTAAACTAATGCTTTACTTTTGACAGTTTATTTGTTAGAAGTTTCTGTATAGCCAAAAGTTTTTTCAATAGTATGTGACAGATTTCCAAGAATTTCACACATCCCTTGTGCTGTGTGACATGTGAGATCTTTTAGCACTAACTTTACCAGGACTTTGTTTTTTGTTTTAATTTTCAAAAATAATGAAAATGATACAGAATTTCAAAACAATTGATAGGAAATTAACAGTGGTTGTTACATTGCATATTACTATCTTCAATAGGCATGCAAAATCAATCAAAAAAATTAAGCACTAATTGTTCCTTTTAGTAAACCATCAGTAGCACAGTTATCTTAGTTATTGTGTGGGTGAATATATATTGTTTCCTTTCCTTCCTTCTTCTTTCCTGCATCTCAGTTCTTTCCTGTAGTACCTTAGGATTTTATTTACTCTTTTAGTTTCTTATATAGGGAGACAATATAATGTTTACACATGCATGCAGATCTGTTTTATTTCACTTAGTATAGTATCTAATTGCATCCATTTACCTATAAAATCCTTGAGTTTATGTTTCTTTATAGCTAAGGTAATACTGAATTATATAAAAATACCACATCTTTTTGTCCATTCCCATTTTGTTGATGGGCATTTGGGTTGTTTGAGTTGTTTCCAAAACTTCAGTGATGATAAATTGTACTGCTATAAATAAACAGGGTGCACATATATTGCTGTAGTGTGATGTTTTCAGTTTTTCTGGAATAATAGCTGGGTCAGATAGGACCTCTAATCCTAGTTTTAGGAAAGGCAGGGTTGTGAAGAGTGAAACTAAACACAAGTCTATTTCTTGGGGACACCCATGTTGGTTCTTGTCAACTTTGTGTCTCCATAAAGAGTGTGAAGATGTGTTGGTGTCAATCCAAGTTGGTGTCAACACCCAGTGTTTATTGTCACTCAGTCCTCAATGTCAAGCAGCAAGATTCCTCTGTTCTGCTTTGTACTTTTTACACAAGTGTGCATGATTTCCTCTGATTTTTAAGGTCACAGTTCAACTCATGCCTTGGTACAGAATGTTCATATGAATAGCACTAATGTTCCATGTAGGTTCAACTTTTCATTGGCCTTTTGGAAAGAACAGTAACCTAAGAATTAATATCTTACCCTAAGTCCTACACAGGTGACTGCACTTATTTATGTCACCTCTCTATGCCTCCCTTCTGCTAGCTGCTCCTTGCAGTTCATCCTTATATGGATAAAATAAGATAGCTGAATTAAAAGGAAGAAAGGGCATAAACTGCACAAAAATTATAACAATAGAATAGTGCTGCCCCTGTATCCACTAGTAGACGTGAAGCCATCCCAGGATATTAATGAAGTAGAACTTGTTACTGAATACCTGGTTCCTTTCAAGGCAGTTCTCATCTTTCACGTTAGTGCCTTGCCTTTAGCCCCTTAGAATGGCCTTGAAGTCTGCCACCATCTAAATGCCCACTGTACGTGGTGCATACGAAGTGGGTTTGTATTCCTGGGGAACTGAGAAGTGGGGTCATATACCTACCCAGTCATAATCTATCAATCATCATTAAGGCTGCTTCTTGAAAGAGGCCTGTGCCTTACTTAGCCCACTAGATAGTTGTCAAAACTGAGAGGCGTTTGTAATAGTTATTGACCTCTGTGTGGGTCCAAATACTACGTATTTTAAAAATGGGTTGACTTAAATGACAGGGTGACATTTGACTGCCTCACTACTCTAACATTGCAGAGACTAAAGATATCAGATGAGCCTGTAGAAGCAAAAGAAGACTACACTAAGTTTAACACTAAAGATTTGAAGACTGAAAAGGTACGTGTAACCAGGTGCCGTGGCATGCAGTGCATCCTCTACGAACAATTGCACACTTGATTGTGATTATAGTTTTGACCATGAGAAATAACTGAATTTTCAGCAGCTTAATAATTCACTCACAGTTATGCTACATGAAAATGTTAAGCCATTATTATGGTTTTTACAAAACAACTTTTTTTTAAAAAAAAAAGACTATACTTAGCAAGACTATACCCAGATTTTCCCTTCAGGTAGTTTTTGGCCAACCCTACTGTCCAGAAGCTTCCATGAAATTACAAAATAACCAAAATCATTCATAATTCCACCATTAATCTTTGCCCTGAAAATGTTATTTTCTTGACATATACTTAAGTTTTATCTTACACATGCATTATAAAAACGATGCATTGTTTAAAATTTGCAATGTACAGGCTGGGGAGATAGCTCGGTAGAAACACTTGACTGGCAAGCACAAGGGCCTGAGTTCAATCCTTGGTTTTGCAAAAAATAAAATAAAATAAAATTTGTGCTATAATACTTGCATAGTTTCGATTCTACCTTTCAGTTTTACAAAACTGTTCATGTCATTAAACATTCTTTTAAATGTTGATTGTCATAGTTTCATGATGTCCCATGATTTATGCTATTTTTTATTATATAAAATATAATTGAATCCCCATTATTGGATACCTGAGTTACTTCTGATAATTTTTATTTTTGGTTTAAAAAAATTGATAGAATTTCTCATTTTTGGCTTGTACTTCTGATTATTTCATTAGACACAATTTAGAACTAACAGAGCTTAGAGAACATGAACTCTTATGATAACTTACATATATATACACACACACACATATATATATATACATATGTATGTGTTGCTTTCCAAAACTGCAGCAAAAATTTGTACTATGAGACATTTTGGCAATGAGTTTATCTCTTGCATTCTTGACAGCATTAAGTATTATTCTTGAAAAATTTTACTTTTGAATTTAGGCCACATTTCTTCAGCTAGACAGTCTATCTTTCCAATTGTTTATTGCATTTAAACTTTACAAATTGTCACTTCTGTCCTTTATCTATGTTTGTGTTGGGATAATAATGTTTGTTGTTGTTATCATTGACTTATAAGAACATATTTTATATTGAGGCTATTAATATTTGTCATGACTCAGCTAGTGTACACATTATTTTCTGATGTGTTTGTGTTTACATTTGATGTTTTTAATAGCTTTCAATTTTTTATGAGGTTAAATATTGAAATTATTTTTCTTGGCCTGGGGATATAGCGCAGGGTGCACTACCTGACTAACAAGTGCAAGGTCCTGAGTTCTATTCCTGGTACCAAAAAAAATTTGATTTTCTTTATGATTTTCCCATTTTTTATGTATAGAAAGATTATTTCAATCTCAGGGTAAGTTAGCTTCCATTTAGATTCTAATAATATGTTACCTTCTTAGAGTTTTAATTTTTTAATAGATTTTATTCTGTTGTCTGTGTGTAACTTAGTTGGGCACATGATATTAGAAATAATCACTGTCAATGCTCTGTAAACAGGGACATGCAAATTTTTCTGGAAGAAATATTTTTACCCACCTTCAGTAGAAATTCTACTTCTCAGTGTATCACCTGGTTATGGCATCAGTGTGAGAAGGAAGTTGGACCAGGGTGACAGCTAAATAAACAGGACATCTTGTCTGAAATAGACCATTTCTTGTTACCATCCAGTCAGAAATGAGTTCTTATAAGTTACAAGTGACAACATGAGAACCAACATTGCAGGAATCATGTATTGTCCCCTTAAAATATACTTGGGCAATATACTTCCCCTTCTATTGTTAGGGAGACTGGTGGTTTGGTTCTGTTTGGTTGTTTCCTGATTCTATCATTTATGTTTCTTCTGAACAAGGTGTGATCCACTAAAATAATATAAGCTGCCATTTACCATCTTTTAGCACTTTGAACCAAATAGCTCAGTGAATTAAAACACCTGCAAGCAGGTGCAGGAGCCTCAGGCCTTCTGTGCCAGCTCCACCCCCAGGGCTGCTGAGATGGCAATTGAGACTGGGCATGGTGGCATGCGCCTGTAATACCACCTCTTGGAAGGCTGTGAGCAGATCTATCACTGTGAGTCCGATGTCATAGTGAGATCCTGAACACCCTGTAGACTCTTCCCTAAAATACAAAAGAAAAAAGGACACTGAAGAATACAATGACCAAAGAAAGAAATTTATAGAGTAGATAATGTGGAGTCAACATTTGGGAAAATACTTCTTTGTTAAAGGCAAAATAATACAGCTCTCCTCCTAGTCTGAGTCATCTTTGGAATATAATAGAGTTGTCCATGGTTTCTCATAGAGTGAATGAGTAAAATCAGATGGTAAATTGTTGTGAATTATTCATCGTGTAGTAACACAAGGCTGTAATTCTCCTCCTGTCAATTGCTGCCTGTGTCAGTTGCTTTGTTTTTGTTATTATTCTTAATGCACCCTCCAGAATTGTTCCCTTAAAGTAAACCATTAGCTGTAACATTTGACTCTTGGAAGGTGGCAGTTTTGTCTGAACATTCTGTCTCAGAAGTCTGAATTCTGAATAGATGAGAACTTCATTCACTCCTTTATGAAGCATGATAGCAGCAGACGTTTACCTCCCTTAATGAACACTGAGACATGCAGTCTTATCTGATTTGCATATATGATTTACATGTGATACATTCATAACAATTTTTCACTTATTTTCATTAGCAGAAAAATACCAAAATGACTGCAGCTCAGAAGGCTTTGGCTAAAGTTGACAAGACTGGAATGAAAAGTATTGATGCTTTTTTTGGTGTAAAAAGTAAAAAGAAAATTGAAAAGATTTAAAACTTTTTGAAAATAAAATCTAATAAACAAAAAGTTTGCTTTTTATATGCTCCATTTTTACCCTTCTTTTGTATGGCTGTGCTTCCTGACCTTTAATCATCTTACTTGGATGCAATGTAAGATCATCTTTAGAGTTTCTTGAACTTGGTTTAGATTTGATTTTTGTTTCTGAATAAAATATGAAAATGAAATTGTATAACTCCATGGCTGTGACCTTTAGAGTTTAACACTATGAAAAGTAATCAAGTGAAAAGAATTAACAAATAGCATCACAGTATCTTCAAAAACTGACCCTCAACAACATTTGAGTCTATGGCCCATTATTTTATGCAGCTTTGCTTTATATTTAACAACATGGTTTTCAGTATACTGAAAGAAGCAGACTAACAAGCTGTCAGGTAAATTGTTATGTTTTGAAAGATACTGTTTTTTTGTAAATGTTTAATGATACTCTGTTTTTATTAATATATATTTTTGTAGAAAATACAAAAATAAAACAAAATTATAGTCCCCTGATGTGACTTGGTTTGATCTGTGAGGTCCCCAGGATTGAAATAAGGAATGTAATCCACTTTTGTAGCCCACGGGCATCCTGCCAATTTTGTCATAAAAATACACTGTGGGTGTATAATATCCACATCTATTTTTTAGGATATTTATATCAGTGAACTGTTTAATTTTGTGAGTTATTACATTAAATAATCCGTACCTAACAGGAAAAATACCAAAAAAGTATTGAATTTTTAATGCAGTTTATCAAATGGCATCAACATTTTCAACATTGACATTCTTTGGTGTACAGAATCTAAAAAGTAACAAATAAGTTCCTATATGAACTGCAATAAGAATACTACTATACTACTACCATCAGAATACTACAATAAAAGTAGAAATAACAAAAGCATAGTCCTTACTTCATTATCACACTTCATACACATGTATTACTTATAGCACATGTCTTCCTTTCCTGGTCTTTTGTTGAGCATATTTGACATTTCAGGGATCCTGTTGTTTCACCAAGAAGGTTTTATACAATGTGTAGTATACAGTGTGTACAGTAACATAAAATATCAATAAACTAAAGTATTAAATTCTTAGAATGTACATTTATAACACAAACATTTTCACATCACCTATGTGCTTGCTACAAAATCTAAATGATAACCTTAGAAATCCTATATGAACTACAATAATAGCAAAAGAACTCTACCATAGAAATAACCTGTGCTTCAATCATCATTCCCAAGGTAGAATTCACCTATGTGTTCTACATGCATGTCTCATATTGACAGCACATGTGCGCAGCTTCCCTACGTAGTAGGCCATTCTCATTACTTCTCCTGTTTTGTGAGGAGCTTCTTATGTTTTACAGAGTGCACTTAGGAAAATAAGGCAACAAAGTAGCAAATACATAATAATAATAGTAAACTAGATAGCATTTTCCCAGCAGCTGTTTACTTGCCCACAAAACCCAAAAAATAACATAAATAAAAACCTATGTGAACATCAATATAAATGCAAAAGTCCACCATAGAATTAATCTTTGCTTCAAGTGTCACACCCAAGGCAGTTTTCACATATGCAAACTGCATGTTCCATACACAAGTATCTTCTACACTGATACCATGTATGTTTTGTTTTCCTGTCCTTTCCTGTAGAGTGTAACAGTTGACATCATTTTGATTTTCCTGGTGTCATAGTAGGTCTCTGTAATGTTGTGTCTGCCTTTTCTCCTGTCAGCTCACCAGAGTGCTTTACAATTTTTTATGTAGTTCCCTGGACAAAAACATTTTTGCCTCTGCTCTGAATGATCTCTGATGAGTTACAGTCCCAATCTAAGAAAACTTCTCTGTGATATTTTGCATTTGTTATCTGTAAATTTTCAAGCTGTTTATGCCACACATGTTGATGATTAAATGAAACACAACCATTGGTTGTCTTGAGTGACATAGTTGCTGCCTAACTTATCAACATCTATTCCATCTTTGGTTTTATTGTACAAAGTTTCCATCTCAGCCTTCTATTTTTCGAAGGTTTCCCCATCTATTTCTATCATGTTTCAATGTTGTCATTAGCTGTACCAGTTTGCTTTTTGCCATTTACAAGGCCAATGTTATATCTTTCTGAAATCCAAAGATAGTTCTATTATACACTTCTCTGTTTCGAAGTTGCAACTTTTCAATTGGAATTTCTGCTTTGTTCCCATACACAGTTCCTATGCTGGTCAACTTGTCTTCTATTAGCAAATGTGCTATCAGTTGGAAACTGGTAAACCTGTTGTCAAATTTCATTTCAGTTACATTAGGAGATGGGAGCAACAAGTCTTCACAACATTGTTTGGTTTATTATTACATAAAGAAAGATTTGGCAGCTAAGTTCCAGGATAAATTTCTAAATTGAAAGCATAGTAAGTCTTCACTTCAAGAGCATAAGATCTTATTTTGAAGGTTTTGTTGTTGTTGTTGTTGTTGTTAGAATACACTGCCTGAAGCTACAGCAACCATGAAATACTACAAGATGTTCACGGTTCAGATGGTGTAAATTGCTTGACAGTTACCCACAGATGTCTATAACAATGAGTGAATAGTAGCTGGATTGTCAGTTCATTTTCTTTCTTGGCATGTGGTTTTGTCATTCAACCTCAGGCAATTTTGAAGGAAACCAAATGTTGTTGGTGTTATTTCTACAAACTCTCACCCACCACTTTTCCATAAGTCTTTTACATTCCTGCCATAACCTATGAATGCTTCAGTTTGGCTAGTGAGGCGTAATAATACATTTTGTAGTTAAGACTATCCGTGCACACAACATTTTACTTTGTACTTCAGCATTTATATACAGTATTTCACAATATCTTATAGCACTTGGTTACTGTTTTTTACATTGAGTATGCTGGTATTTTGTCTGATAAATTTCAGCCCTGCCAAGATCCTCACTATATTTTCAGACCTATTTCTAACTTTGGATCATTCCATAATGTTGTATGACCATTTTGTACCATTTTGACTAGTCAAAACATGTACTCACATTTTTGCTTTCATTGTCACCTCAATCAAGGATTCCCTCATTCCTTGAGTTTAACAGTAGATTCTTACTGTTTCATCAGAACTTTGACTCACATGGCCAACATCAGAGTCGTTATCACCTTCATCTTCCATGAGTGAGTGATCTAATGATTCACTTTTGATCACCTCCAAAACTTGGAAATCTGGTTTTTCATGTGCCATTTCATGAGATACTTCTACCAGGAAAATCAAAGTACCCTCATAATTCCTTATGGTAAAGTACATGTTTATACAGCAGAAGAATGATACAGGTGTATCTCCCCTCACACATACACACACACACACACACAATGCTCAAACATGAA
This sequence comes from Myocastor coypus, assembly GCA_004027025.1. Classification (NCBI taxonomy): domain Eukaryota; kingdom Metazoa; phylum Chordata; class Mammalia; order Rodentia; family Myocastoridae; genus Myocastor; species Myocastor coypus. Next base: position 619 of record PVJA010031316.1, on the reverse strand, counting down.
AAACGTTCAGTGGTTCTCAAACTTTTCTAATGCCGTGACCCTGCAATACAGTTCCTCATGTTTCAGTGACCCCAAACCAAAAAATAATTTTGGTGGCTACTTCAAATTACTAATTCCAATAAATAACATTTCACCATGGCATAGCATGGGTTTATTTTTTTTGTTTCAATTTTTTTTTGTTTAAATTTAACAATGGTTACGTTACATATTTTCATCATCAGATCAGTTTAGATTAATACATATAGGTATATAAGATTGATCAAACAATTTAACATTAACCTTTCTAAATCCACATTACTTTTTTTTTTCTTTTCCCCTTTCTTTTCTTTGAAAGTTGACATATTGCATATTGTTCTCACAGTCATTCTACAGAGCAGTGTGTGTGGATGACCCACCTCCCTATTGGTGTTACTTAGGAAAAAAAAAAAAAAAGGAAAAGAATATACTTCTCTTTGGACTAAGAGGAAGCAGATACATACACAGTCAAAGGTTTTGCAATTGCAGTGGGCCACCAGTGAAGCTTGAGATGTTGGAGGCTATTGAATCTAAGCCTCCTAGAGCTCATCTCACCAATCTAGCTCTGCGTTTCATGCATTGTAATTAAGCATTTTTTTTCTTG
>PVJA010031315.1:0-25065 GCA_004027025.1 Myocastor coypus | reverse complement strand
TTTTGGTGGGACCAGGGTTCAAACTCACGACCTTGCACTTGCCAGGCAGGCACTTGTCCGTTCTCTTTTCTTAATGTGTGAGTTCAGAGCTATAAATTTCCCAATGAGAACTGCTTTCATTGCATCCCTCAAATTCCAGTAGGTTGTGTTTGAATTTTCATTAAATTGTAGATATTGTTTAATTTCTTGTTTAATTTCATCTGTAACCTACTGGTTGTTGAGAAGAGTGCTGTTTAGTTTCCACGTAGTCCTGGAATTCCTATGGTTTCTTTATCATTTATTTCCAATTTGATAGCACTGTGGTCATATAATATGCATGGGATAATTTCTGTTTTTTTGCACATACTTAAGCAAGATCTATGGACTAATATGTGATCTATTTTAGAAAATGTCCCATGTGCAGCTGAGAAGAATGTGTATTTGAAGTGATTGGGTGGAACACTCTGTGTATGTCCACTAAGTCCAGTTGTTCCAAGTTCTGATTCAGTTCTGCCGCTTCTTTGCTAATTTTTTGTCCGCTTGACCTATCTTTTTCGGATAAGGGAGTGTTGAGGTCTCCTGTTACAATTGTGGTATTGGATATGAGATTTTTCATGTCCATTGAGGTTTGTTTTATATGACTTGCTGCTCCCATGTTGGGTACATACATATTTATGAGTGTTACCTCTTCATCATGAATTTTTCCCCTAATCAATATATAGTGGCCTTCTTTATTTCGTTTGATCAGTTTTGAAGTTTAGACTGTCTGCAAAGAGGATTGCTACCCCTGCTTTTTTTTTGAGGTGCTGGAGCATGTAGTATTGTTTTCCAACCTTTAACTTTAAGCCTATGAGTTTCTTTATGAGTTAAGTGTGTTTCCTGTATACAGCATATTGTTGGGCTCTGTTTCCTTATCCACTCTGCAAGTATACTTCTTTTAATTGGAGAGTTGAGTCCATTTACATTGATGGTTATAATTAAAATGTATTGACTTATGGTTGACATGACTCTTTACCACTTTTTCCTCCTATGTTTAGTTGGTTACTCTATTTGGTGGGATGTTTCTGTTCTCATTTGTTGAATTCGTGTTGTTTGGTCTCTCTCTAAAATATTTGTTAGAATATTGTGTAGTGTTGGCTTTGATGTCATGAAATTCTTTAGTTGCTCTTTGTCATGGAAATATTTCACTTCTCCCTCATACTTGAAGGAGAGTTTTGCCGGGTATAGTAGTAGTCTGGGCTGAAATTTGTTTTCATGGAGGACTTGAAGCACTTTGCTCCATGCTCTTCTTGATTTCATGGTTTGTGAAGAGAAATCCGCTGTTATTCTGACGGGTTTTTCTTTAAATGTGATCAGTTTCTTTTCTCTAACAGCTTTTAGTATATTATTCTTCAGCTGGATTTCTGGTATCTTGACTATTATATGTCTTGGCGTGTTTTTAGTTGGGTTGATGTTATTTGGAGTTCTGTATGCTTCAGTTACTGAATGTCCAATTATTTTCTCATATTTGGGGAGTTTTCTGCTATTATTTCTGCCTATATTCTATTATCATTTGTATTGACTCCTTCTTTCTCATTGATTCCTATTAATCTCACGTTGTTCACTTTTGCATCATCTTGAAGATGTTGAATTATTTTTTCCTGCATTCTGGTTGTTTTAAAAAGATTCTTACTCTTTCACTGGCTGCAGCTGTGTCTTCAAGATCTGAGACTCTATCTTCACTTTCGTTCATACAGCTCTGCCAACTTGTAATCGAGATTTTATTTTCTTGTATATCTCTTTGAAACTATTTCATGCGATCTATTTCTTTCCTATGTTGCTCCATCAGGGACTCCGTCATTTTTCTATTCTCCCTTAATTTTTTATCGATGTCTTCTTTAGTAGTATTGAGGTCTCTCATTATAGTTATCCTTTCTCTAATTCAGAGATTATTTCTGTTCTGTTCTCCTCTCTGCCTTTCTGTAGTTGTTCCCCTACTTGGGATCCTATTGATTTAGACATGTCTTTGTTAACTTCAGATATTATTTCTGCTCTGATTTCCCCTGTGCGTTTCTCCAGTCGTTTTTCTACTTCATGTATTTCTTTTTTTACTTCAGATGTTATCTCTGACGTTAGCTCTGGAATTGAGGAGTCCTGGTAGGCTCATGGACCAGATGGGTTGCCAGACGAGATGTGTGATGGATTCAGTACTGGAGTTTGGGCAGGAGGGGTTGAAAAAAAAAAGGAAAAGGGGGAGGCGGGTCAAGGGTCCTTACCCAGCTGGTGTACAGGCCTGATGGGATAGGGACCGCTCCAGGTTATTCTTATTTTTGTAGAATCACTATTATAAAAGATGATATGTCAGTTATTTCTTTCTCACCTTTTCAAATCATGTGATGCACATTAGGGAGCTTTCTGACCACCTTAAGTGGTGTCTTATTTACTTTTTTATTGCTGAAGTCATATAGTCAACATCCAAAATTAAAGGAGATGAAGACAAGTCACAGAGTGGGAAAAAATTATATTTAGTTACCTCTCAAACAAAAGCCTTTATATCTAGAACATATAAAGAATTGAAAAAAAAATAAGACCTGAAATTTAAAGAATCAATGTACTTCTCAGGTGAAGAAATATAAATGGCTAACAAATACATGAAAAAATGTTCAACATCATTAGTCATTTGAGAGATGCAAACTAAAACAACAATGAGATTCCATCTCATTCCACAACAGTGGCTATTATCAAGAAATCAATAACAAATGCTGCAAGGCTGGGTATGTACCAGAAGAATTAAAAACATCATACCATAACAATTCATGTGCACCCATGTTTATTGTAGCAGAGTTTGTAATAGCTAAATTTCAGAAACAACACAAATGCCCATCAACAGAGGAATGGATGAAAAAGATGTGATCTCTTTATACAATGGAGTGCTATTTAGCTATAAAGAAGGATAAACCTGATACTTTTGCAGATAAATAGATGCGATGGGAGATCATATTTATAAGTAAAATAGATCAGACCTACATGTGTAAACATTGTATTGTTTCATTAGTGTGTGTAACTGAACAAGTAAATGGGATCCAAAATGTACAATAGGGGCAGGGAAGATACCAGGGTGGCATAAGTGCCTGCCTGGCAAGTGCAAAGTTATGAGTTCAGTCCCTGATATCCCCTCAAAAAAGTATAATACATATTGTGAATTGGAAAGAAATTATTCAAAAGAAAAGAGAAATTATGATGGGGAAAGAGAAAAAAAGAAAAGGATAAAAATATATATGGACAAATAGTTGAGATAGTCATACAATTCTTTGAAAAGAAGGGTTTGTGCTAATATTGCTATTTCATGCCTATATCTTGTACTCTGAATAATTACTATGACGGTAACAACACAAAATATATTAGTTATTGTTACTCTCCTACTAGCCTATTTTGAAACCTTGGCTTGTTATTTTCATTTTTATTTTTTCTCTTTAAAATAAAAAAAACTTAACAAAAATTCTTTTTTATTTGCGAGGCAGGCATTTGTATCTTTGAGCTATCTCTCTGGCCCTAAGAAATTCTTTTTTTCTTTTTCTTTTTTTTTTTTTGCTGGATTGGGGTTCAAACTCACGACCTTACACTTGCCAGGCAGGCACTTGTGCCATGGAGCTATCTCCCGAGTCACATAAGAAATTCTTTTTCAATGTTTATCCAACCCTTACCTTGTACTGGGGATCAAATCCTAGGCTTCACATATCCAAGCAAAATGTACTACCACTGAGTTATATTCCCAACTTCTTATTTTTTTTATTGTTCAGAAGAATACATTCATGAAATTATATTATTTCTCCGTAATATAATGGTTATTGAAAGGAAGGGAAAGAAGAGGGAGCATAAATGAAATACTATTCCATCATGATTTAATAATTGCTATAAACAGATGGTGAGTACTGGAAGCATATTGCACATCCCCTCCCAGTCCTGTGCCTATCTAAACCTTTCAATAATAACAAGTCTGAGCTCTCTCACTATCTCTCTCTCTCTCTCTCTCTCTCTCACTGTCTCTCTCTCTCTTTTCCTCCATTTCTTGAGTAAACTATGATATTGTGTCCACACAAAGGAGATCTATGCATCTGTCAAATTAATATAAAATGTTTGTACCAGCCGGGCATGGTGGTGCACGCCTGAAATCTCAGCACTCAGGAGGCTGAGGCAGGAGGATTGGTGAGAGTTCGAGACCAGCCTGGGCTACAAAACTGAGCTCAAGGCCAGCCTGAACTGTACAGCGAGACCCTGTCTCAAAAAGACAAAAAAAAAAAAAATGTTTGTACCTTCTATGTCAGAGTGATTCTAATAATGTAATATTGAAGGTGGGTGTGGTGGTGTAACCCACCTCCCAGTCAGGGAAGCTGGGGAGATAATTCAGTGGCATAAGAGTCTTCCTGACAAGCACAAAGTCCTGAGTTCGATCCCTAATACCCCCAGTACAAACAAAAAACTATAGAACCTCAAGTTTGAATTTTCTCTGGGAAACTTAATAGATATCTTATTTTTAAATTTATAACTTTATTTCTTTATATTTTAGGAAAGGGTCTTCAGGGTCTCACACTACTAGATTGGACTCATAGTGATCCAGCCTCCCAAGAGCTGGGATTACAGGTGCTCGCCACCAAGCCCAGTCTCAACTGCTGTCTCAGTACACCCTGGGAGTGGGGCTGGCATTGCAGGCCTGGGAATCAAATCCCTGGCCCCTGCTCCTGTTTGCAGGTGCTCTAATCTGCTGAGCTTTTTTTTTTTTTTTTCCTGCTGAGCTATTTGGCTGGCCCTCTTGTTGCTAATTTTTTTTTTTTTTTTTTTTTGTAGCAAGAATTAAATTCAGGATTTTGTGTATGCAACACAAGCGTTGTGCCACTGAGCTATATCCCTGCCTCCCTAGGGCTTCAAGAGAAGAATATAATGTTCACACAAGGCATAAACAGTGTACACAGTGTTATGGTTTGTGTCTAATTGTCCCCCCAAAGCCTTATGCAGTCATGTGACAGGAACTTGTAGAGTTTGAGATTAACTCATGATCCACTGAGACTATGGGTCTTAGCAGTGCTGACTTTATGGGTGTGAGTACTTCCCCCAGCCTGGAGTGGATCGCCTGAATGCAGTTTAAGAGAGACAGATTTCTCCTTGTTGCCATCGTTGCTGCTCCTCCCCACTTGGCTCCTCTTGCTTTTTGCCACAGCCATGAACTGAAGCTCTGTGCCCTGTGCCCCTCTGCCTTGGAGCCAGCCAAGAATAGACTGAACCCTCTAGTAACCTCCTGCTAAGTGAACCTTTCCTTCATTTTGGGTGTCGGGTATTTGTCTCTGCCATGTGAGAAGAGTAGCGGAGACACACAGTATATTTCTTATGTAAGAAAGGCCAAAAAAACTTTGGTGAAGTTTGTAACTGAATCTAGAGCCTTGTGCATGTTAACCAAGCACTTAACACTACATTATAACCCTGGCTCCAGAAAAGAAAATTTTACACATGGGTTTGTATGTAGAAAATCAAACAATAAAAGACTAACAAAAACTAGTAAATATTGTTAAATATAGTGTAGGGCAGAAACATAAACAGGAACAGAGATAATAGCTATGTATATTTTGGTATAATTTATTTCAGTCTAGACTTTTATAAATCTTTTATGAAATTAAAATGAATTTCCACCTATTTTGGATAGTTAGTAGAACAACTTTTACAGTTAGAAAAATTAAGTTACGTAAAATGCAAGCAAAACTTTTTGAAGTCATCATAAAGATTCCACAATGACGCGAGAGGAGGAGCTCCCACGGAAGGCTTTTAAAGTGGCTAGGCATTTTATAATGTCTTTCCTTTCAAGGAATTTACTTCTTCATAAATGACACAGTATCTAATGCCTGCAAAGCTGAGGCATGGGAAACAGACAGAATTCAGAGCCCTCAGAATACTCCAGATTCAAGCTCTACTTCCAGAAAGACAATGCCTAGTAGTAGTTATTAATCAGAAATAACACACAGGGGGCCCGGCAGGATGGCTCAGCGGTCTAAAGCGCCTGCTTGGGAAAGCTTGGGCGGCCTCAAGGACCGCGGTTCGATCCTGGGCACCACATGCTGCGCCAGCCCTGCTCTCCGGGCGGGCTGAGCCGGCCATAAAAATGAGTAAATAAACAAATAAAGATTCTGAAACAAGAAAAAAAAATAAATTAATAAAAAAAAAAAAAAAAAAAAAGAAATAACACACAGCCTCTGGCCCGATTGCTAATGGAGTCCTTCCCAGCTGAAGTTGCCTGAGCCTGGCCTTTGTTCTCTTGATTTTTTTTTCCCTCATTCTTTTCCTGTGAGCTCTGACTAGCATCATGCATCAACTCTTGTCCATAATGTTCTAAAGCTTCCAGTGCAGTTCTTCAAATTTTTCCCAGCTGTAAGGTGACCAAGTCCCCAAGAAATTCTAAATCAGGGTTGGCAAGATCGCTCAGTAGACTAAGCACCTGCTCATGCAAAATCAGGGTCCAGGCTCTTCTGCTTCAGTCCGCCATCGAGTGCGTGCTCTCGCGTACTATGCTAGTCATATCTTCTCACAAGACTTTCAGAATCAAACGATTCCTGGCAAAGAAGCAAAAGCAGAATCGCCCCATCCCTCAGTGGATTCATATGAAGACAGGTAATAAAATCAGGTACAACTCCAAGAGGAGACACTGGAGAAGGCCCAAGCTAGGACTGTGAGGAGTTGTGTGTGAGCTGCAACACATTTATCCTCCGGAAGGTCACAAGACGATGTCTGCTTTCAATCATAGTCAAGACAATACTGAATATAAAGTTTTAAAAATAATCATTGCCTGGACAGTGGAATATGCTTAACCAGGAATTTTTTTTTATTCAGTACTATTGAATCAATAAATGTTTGAAACATTAAAAAAAAAAAAAAAAAAAAAAGCAGGGTCCAGAACTGGGTACCTCATGCCGCGCTGGCCTGCCCCAGGCACACCAAGTCGGTCCCTGAAAACTGGCGTCGTGGTGCTCAAATGTAATCCCAGTGCTGGGGAGGCTAAAAATAGGAAGATCATTATGAACCTAAACTGTATAGTCAGACTCTGTACCAAACACTTAAAAAAAAAAAAACCCACAAAGACTTCTAAATCACATAATCAGATATAGTCACAAATACCCAGAGCAGGTATAACTGGGTCAAATGGAATTTTTATTTTTAATTTCTTTGACAAATCTCCATACTGATTTCCCAGTGGTTGTAGTAGTTTACCTTCTTGCCAGTGAGTAGAATGGTTCCATTTTCCAAACAACAGGACAATATTTGGTATTTTTTTGTGTTGCTTAGTATTTTTAATTTTTTTTTCATTTTTAATAGAGAGTAGAAAATAGTATTAAAACAGAAAAATTACAAGTGATGTAGAAATTCACTTAAAAATAATATGAATTTCACAGTATTTGTTGTAATGCATGGCGTTGTCTTCCAATTAGTTGTTTGTGTTATCAGATATATGCATACAAAACTGGAAGAAAGAAATATATAAGAAATTAAGAACAGAAAAAGGACAGTTGAAAAATGGAGACAAAACAAATTGAGCATTATCTACACCTTTCTATAGACCAGCAGAAATCCACAATACAGTTGTCCAAACCATCCTGCCTACATACATACAGATATCTCTTATCTCTGCTCCCTCTCCTGTTCTCCTCCACTCAGTAACTCTTTCCTTTTGAATAAGTTCATTCCCTTTCCCCAGTATCTATTGTACTCTTCAAATTCTATTTTCTCTCTCAGTTTCTCATACTAAGAATATGATATGATTTTCCCATATGTGGGTCAGGTTTATTTCACTTGAGAATATGGTCTCTAGTTGCATCCATTTACCAACAAAAGTCCCCAGTTCATTCTGTTTTATAGCTACATTGTGTAAAAGTATCACATCTTCTTTATCTATTACTCAGTTGATGAGTATCTGGGTTGTTTCCAGGATTTACCTCTGACAAATTGAGCTGCTACAAACATGGTTACACATATATCACTGTGGAATGATGTTTTCTAGAAAAATGCTCAGGTGTGAAATAGCTTTCTTGAATGGGATCATCAATCCTAGATTTTGAAGGAATCTCCACACTAATTCTAATAGTGGTTGTACCAGTCCACACTCCCACCAACAGTGTTGAAGTGTCCTTTTACCCCATAGCCCTTCTAACATTTGTTACTGGCTGATGTTTTGATGTTAGCCATTCTTCCTGGGTTAAGATGAAATCTCAGTGTTGTTTTAATTTGCATTTGTTGAATGACCAATGATATTGAGTACTTTTTTATATATTTACTTGCCATTTGTACTTCATCTAAAAAGTGTATATTTATCTCAGATACTCATTGAATGTGGGGAACTCGAGTTTTTAAAAATTCTTTATATGTTCTAGAAGACCTTTGTTGGAGGGACAGTAAGCCATAATTTTTCCCAGTTTTTTTTTTTTTTTTTTTTTTAGGAAAGGGTCTATAGGTTGTTCAGGGTCTCACTACTAGTTTGCACTGGTAGTGATCCACCTATTTACAGTGTCCCACGAGTCGGGATTATAGGTGTGTGCCACTACACCCAGTCGCAATTGCCATCTCAGCACACCCTTGGGCAGGGCCAGCACAGCAGGCCCCTCGATTGAACCCCTGGCTCCTACACCTGCTGACAGGTGCTTTATTCCCTTGAGCTATTTGGCTGACCAGGGAGATCTCCTTTGAAGTGCAGAAACTTTTTAAAAAGATGAGATTGCAGTTGTTGGTTCCTTGAAGTATGTCCTGTGCAGTTTGGTTTTTGTTCTTGAAGTCTCTACCTACCCCTATGTCTTCAGAATTTCTATCTACATTTTCCTACAGAAGATTTAGTGTTTCTGTTTCAATATTTAAGTGCCTGATCCTTTTCAACTGTAGTTTCATGCATGGGACCTGAGCTTCAACTGGGACCTAAGCTTCTCTGTGTTGGCAGGATTTTTTTATTAAGTTTTCAATTTTGTTTTCTACTATATGGGTTATTCAGAGTTTGTATATCTTCTTCATTCAACTTTGGTATTTCATATGTATCTAGGAAACTGTCCATTTCCTCTGTGTTTTCTATCCTTTGAAGTAAATATCTTCAAAATAAGTATTGATATCTTCTGAATTTCTCTATGATCTGTAGTGCATTCATCCTTTTTATTCTTTATTGCATGAATTTGGGTTTTTCTTTCATTTTTTTGATTAGATTGACCAAGAGCATGTCAATTTTATTTATCCTTTCAAAGATCAAACTCTTTGATTCATTTATTTTTTGGTATTGTTTTCTGTCTTTATTGCATTTATTTCTTTTTTAAAATTTATTTAATTTTTTTTCTTGTTTCAGAACTTTTGTTTGTTTATTCATTTATTTTTATGGCCGGCTCAGCCTGCCCTGAGGGCAGGGCTGGCGCAGCATGTGGTGCAGGGGATCGAACCGCGGTCCCTACAGCCCAAGCTTTCCTAAGCAGGTGCTTTAGACCACTGAGCCATCCTGCCAGGCTCTCCTTTCTTTTTTTTTTTTTTGTCTTTTTGAGACAGGGTCTCGCTATGCAATTCAGGCTGGCCTTGGACTCACTTTTGTGGTCTGGACTGGTCTTGAACTTGCACCAATCCTCCTCCCTCAGCCTCCCAAGTGCTGGGATTATAGGTGTGCGCCACCACGCCTGGCTATTGCATTTATTTCTTCTCTAACCTTTATAATTTCCTGCCTTCATTAGACTTTGGGCTTGACTTGCTATTCTTTATCTAGGAGCTTAAGGTGGAACATTATATTGTTTATTAGTGCTTGTTCTGCTTTCCTAATATGTAAATTTACCACCTTAAATTTTCCTATTAAGACAGCTTTCATTGTATCCCACAGGTTTTGGTAAGTTGTATCTGAATTTTTATTTGACTGCAAATCTTTTTTTTTTTTTTTTCTTCTGTGTCCCACTGGTTGTTTAGAAGGTTGCTGTTTAATTTCTATGTGTTTATGGTGTTTTTGTTGTTTCTCTTGCCAATAATTTCCAGTTTCATTGCACTGTGGTCAGATGATATGCATGAGATAATTTCAATTCCTTTGCATTTACATAACATGCTCTATGTGTTAGTATGTGGTGTATTTTGAAGGGCATTCCATGTGCAGCTGAGAAGAATATGTATTGTGTTTACGCTGGGTGAAACACTCTGTAAAAGTATCCTAAGTCTATTTCTTCAGGAGTTTGGTTTAGTTATTTTATTTCTTTCCGAATTCTTGTTGTTGTTGTTTTGCCTAGCTGATCAGTCTTTGTAACAGAGTTTGTTAAAATCCATCATTACAATTGTGTTATTGCTCATTTAATTTTCATGTCTGTCAAAATTTGTCTTAGGTAGGTGGGTGCTCCTACATCAGGTACATATACATTCATAATTATCTCTTCCTCTTGCAGTTTTCCCTTAACAAGTATACAGTAACCTTCTTTATCTCTTTAAATGATATTTGGTTCGAAATTGACATTGTTAGGATACCTATCCCTGATTTTTTCTGATTTCCAGTGGTATGGAGAATTAGTTTTCATTCTTTGAGTTTCAGTCAGTGAATTTCCTTTTCAATTAAATGTTTCTCTTTTATGTAGCATATTGTTGGATTTTGTTTCTTAATCCACTCCTCTAGTCTGTTTCTTTTGATTAGTGAGCTGAGACCCTTTATACTGATGGCTATAACTGATATGTATTGGCTTATCTTTGTCATGTTATTTTCTTCTATAGGTTCCCTTCTTTTCCCTCTTTTTAGTTATTTGCTCTGTTTGGTGGTTCTTTTCCGTTGTTCTTAAAACTGTGGCTGTTTCTGTCTCTTTCTAGAATGTCTGTCAGTATTCTTTGTAGGCTTAGTTTGGTGGTCATGAATTTCTTTATTCTTTACCATAGAAATATCTTATCTCACCACTAAATTTTTTAAAATTTAATTTAATTATTTATTTCGTGGAACTGGGGATGAACTCAGGACCTTGCACTTGCCAGGCACACATCAGGGTAAGAGCTCTCTGGGAAGCTGAGGGAGAGAGGCTGCAAAATTATGCTCAGCTTGGGCAGTTTAGTGATGAAATGATACCCTCTTTCAAAAAAAAAAAATAGAGCTAGAGATGTAGCACAGCATGAAGGCCCAGGCTCATTACCTCCCAGCAATAGAAATAGCAGTAATAATCATTTAAAAAGTCCTGCTCTCAGGGCCACCAGATCCCACATGAAAGCTATAGAAACCTCCCAGGACTCTGGGACTTGGGTCAGCCCCTTTAGAGGCAGCAGCAGGTGCCTTGTTTGAACTCCTGGGGCTGGCAGCAGCAAGGAGAGTAATGTAAGCCAGATTTGGATAGCACTTTGCCCCCTACTGTGACATAGAGTACCTGCATCACCCACTCCTCTGGCCTACCCCTGGTACATGCAGCCCCATTCAGTTCTGTGATGTTGACCTCTTTATGTATCTATTTGCCTTTTGTACTTCTGAGAACTATCCAGTCATCTCAAATGCTGATTTTTGGATTGGGTTTTTGAATTGGAGAATTGTGGGGGACCACTTGAGCAGCTCTCCTTGAAAGAAGAGCTACTGTCTCCATTTTTACTGAGTCTGACCCTATTCCCTTGTACTGAAATGAGAGCTGGCTGGGACTTCTCATTATCCTCTTAATTGGCTTTAAGCAGTGTATACTGGTCTAGCCAAGGTGCTGGTGGTAATTTTTGAAGATGGCATGCATGTTTCCCTGATAACAAGATGAAGAGCCAATGCTCCACAGTGTCAGCTGGGATCGAGCCTTGAGATAGAGGCTATGAGTTCCTGGGGCTTGAAAGATTACAAATCAGAGCTGAAGCACCAGACCTCCAAAATATTAGAGGTTATCACAATAGCATAATGCAAATTACTTCCTTTGCATATCTCTGAATATGGTGCAGGAGAATGCAGGCCTCCTACCTAGCCCAGCTCACAGTGCTCACATTTTGCCCCCAATTCCCTTCATTGCTGACCTTCTTTCCACAATTCCCTTTCGCAAGCCACTCCCCCTTCTCCAATGAATAAAACCCGAGTACAGCCCTGGGTCATTCTCTTGGTTCCTGAAAGCCATCTTCATGGATGGATTTAGGGCCCCTTGGCTCCCCAATAATCATATATATATATATATATATATATATATATATATATATATATGTCTTAGTGTCTTTGTTATCTCTGTGGGTTGTGCTGGGAGTGGTAGATTGGAATTAACTTGGTGGAATTCCAATAACGTGTTTTTAGGATTGTAAGTTTAGACTTCTTAGGCCACGATGAGAACCAGGAAGGGACTCCGACAGAGAATCTGATTTTTTTTCATGCCATAAATATTAGTGGTCTTCTGAAGGACAACTGGCAAATTTCTCCTCCCTCTGTGGGTTATCTTTTTATCTTATTGATGATTTCTTTTGCTGTGTAAAAACTCGTCAGTGAGAGGAGATCCCAATTCTTGATTCTTTATGATACTGTGGGATTGGACTCTTCTCATAAAGCCTTTGCCTACTCTTCCGTCTTCCAGAGTTCTATCTATCCTATTTTCCAGCAGATTTAGTGTTTCTATTGGGGACCTGGCCAAGATCCTCAACTGCCTATATTAGGAGTATGGCAAAAGGAGAAAAAAGATAGATAATTTAGCAATGTGTCAAGGGAGACTGGGAAACTGATGCCTCAGGATGAGCAAAGAGCAAGAGTCTTGTTTGCCACTATTTTATTAGCCAGTGAATGGGGGAGGGGTAGAGAGTGACCCTAGAGCAGTAGTGGTGATTACTGAGGACTAGTAAGAAAAAAACAAGCATTCTTGCAAGGATGAGATAAGGAGAAATAAGGAAACTAGATATTGATATATCAGGTGGACCAATGAAAGGCAAACCAGTACTCCTCAAAGTCATTAATGAAATTGCTAACGAAGGAGCACAGCCAAACTCATTCCTAGAAGCTTGACTACCTTGATTCCAAAAACCAAAAAAGAACTCGACAACAAACAAAAAACAAAACGTTATGGTTTGTATGTTGTTGTGCCCTCAAAGCCTCATGTAAATCACGGGGCTGCCCAGCGCGCAGCTTGAGGGGGCCGTGCCAAAGCACCAGGGTGGGGCTGGAGGGGGTGTGGCCAAGAGACGTGCGAACCATTAAACTGATAGCACGCACTGTCAGAGGCTTCTCCCTAACCCCAGGCAGCGGTCTCTCTAAGGTATGGAGCAGATCATCCTGGACACTGCAGCACCCCAGCCCCTCCTCCAGACCCTATAAAGTGGGGGCAGCGTCTTGAAACCTCCAGTAACTGTGAGCTAAATAAACCTTTCCTCCCTTAAGCTTGTGTGTGGGTATTTGTCCCAGCAATGACAGAAAAAGTAATTAAAGCACAAAACTATAGGCCAATCTCACTTATGAACATAGAAGCAAAGATCCTCAAAAAATACTGCAAAATAGAACGTAACAAATCAACTAAAGTTTATACATCAAGTAGGCTTCACCCCAGGGATAAAAGGATTATTCAACATATACAGATCAGTAAATGTAATACATCACATGAACAGAAACAAAATAAAAAATTCATGATTATCTCAATAGATGCAGGAGTTTTTAACAAAATCCTGCATCAATTTATGGTGAAATATCAGGAGAAAATAGGTGCAGAAGACCTGATCTCAATCTGATAAAATTCATTTATGACAAACCCACTCCTGTTATTATAATAAGTGGGTAAAAACTGAAAACTTTCCTTTAAAATAAGAAAAAAAGTCAAGTATTGCACTATCATTATTTCTGTTCAGTAAAGTACTGGAAATTTAGCCAGAGAAATCAGGCAAGAGAAACAAATTAAGAAGACATGTACAGGAAAATAAGAAATCAAACTCTTCCCATATAGAACACTCTCCCTTACATAGAAGATCCTCCAAATTGAACCAAAATAAATGAATTTAGCAAGATATAAAACCAACAGAGAGGGCAGCAAAATAGCTCAGCAGACTAAATCGCTTGCTTAGGCAGAACTCAGTATCCAGGGTTTAATCCTGGCATGTCATAGAGCCCCGCCACTGGGAAACAATGAGATGGCAGCTAAGACTGGGTTGGTGGCACACACTTATAATTCCAGCCCTTGGGAGGCTGAAAACAGGAGAATCACTGCAAGTCCAATCTACATAGTGTGACCTTGTAAACCCTGTACTAAATACATTTTTAAAAAAACAATAACAAAGAAAAATTAATAGTGGTCTTATACTCCAATCATGAACCTACTAAGAAATTAGAAAATCAACACTATTCAGGGTAGCTTCAAGAATAATTAAATACTTCAGGATTAGCCTAAAAAGAAAGCAGAAGATCTCCATAATGAAAACTGTAGTACAGGAAAGACTTGGGTTGTGGGTAAGTTGCTGTGCAAGGTAAGCAAACATTTGTAATTAAGTTGATAAGCAATGTCTTGCGGTATGAGTAGTATGGCAGTTGTCACACACGATCACAGCTGAGCCAATGGTTCTCTCTCATTGTGAGAGGAATCCTTCAAGTGACTAGGAGCTATATAAAATGTGGAAGCAGTGCGAAATTTTGTAGAAAAGTGCCACCTACATCAGACCATGGTGGTGCAATCAATCCGTTTAGAGACAGTGCAAGTCCACATTTCCATAAAATCCTCAAAAGGAAGAAAAAGCATATGTTATCAGGTAGGTTCCTTGTTAAAGTTGCACCAAAAGAAAAAGATCTCATTGGCCCAGTACATAGCAGTGACTTCATTCATGATCATAAATGTCACCCTGCCCAGTAACTAACCGTCTTCTCTCTTATCCGCCCTCACACTAACAATTTTTTTATTTTTATTTATTTATTCCTTTTGGTATCTGGGATCAAACTTATGACCTTGCACTGGCCTGGCAGGTACTTGCTCCACTGAGCTATCTCCCAAGCCCCAATTCTTTATATTGTATACTTTCTTTTCTTTTCTTTTCTTTTCTTTTTTTTTTTAAGAATGCTTTATTTTTATTTTTTATTTTTTTCTTGTTTCAGAACCTCTGTTTGTTTATTCACTCATTTCCATGGCTGGCTCAGCCCGCCCCGAGGGCAGGGCTGGCGTAGCATGTGACGCCGGGGATCGAACCGCGGTCCCTGAAGCTGCCCAAGCTTTCCCAAGCAAGTGCTTTAGACCACTGAGCCATCCTGCTGGGCCCCATATATTGTATACTTTCTTTACAATTTTGTATCATGTTATAGTACTGCAATCATTTTTATACAAATGTTTTTTAATTGTGGAATGAATTATCTGAGTTTCTCTCTCTCTCTCTCTCTCTCTCTTTTTTTTTTGGTATGTGTATGTGTATTTGGTACAGGGTCTCACTATGCAACTTGGACTTGTAGTGATCCTCCTGTTTTCAGTGGCCCCAGCTCTGGGATTGAAGACATGCACCATCACAGCTGGTCTCAGTGGCCAGCTCTGCACCCAGGCACAGGGCTGGTGTGGCAGCTGGTGCTGAGGATTGAACCTTGGTCCCTGAGCTTGTTGAAGCAGGTACTCCATTATTTTTCATGGGGAAATTCATTATACAAGTGCTTTGGATTATATACATCTTTCTGAAGCAAATTATGCTCACAAACCAATGTTTTACTGTACTCTCATAAAAAGAGATGGAAGAGAACATCAAAAAATGCTAAAATATCCCCTGGTCCACAATCAGCAGGACCATTATTGTCAAAATAGTCATATTTCTGAAACTGATATATAGACCTGATGCAGTCACAATCAAAACACCAACAATATTCCTCACAGTACTAAAAAAAGGCAATCCTAAAATTTCCACATGGATCCAGAAAAGACTCTAACAAAAGGAACTCTGAGTAAAATGACAGGCAGGATTGCAATTCCAGACTTCAAATTATATTATAAAGCTCTGTGATAAAAACAGCATGACAGAGACAGAAAAATAGATCTATAAGCTGAGCGTGGTGGTGCACGCCTGTAATCCCAGCAGTCAGGAGGCTGAGGCAGGAGGATCGGTGCGAGTTTGAGACCAGCCTGAGCTACAAAAGTGAGCCCAAGGACAGCCTGAACTGCATAGTGAGACCCTGTCTCAAAAAGACAAAAAAAAATAGATCCATAGATCAATGAAGTAAAATACACAATATAGGAACAACATCCAGCACACTCAGGCATCTGATCTTTGACAACAGGGACACAAACTTATGCACAAGTAAAGATAGCCCTTTAAATTATTATTAGAAAACTTGCTACACACAGGTAGAAGCTGAGCATAGTCCCTTGTCTCTTACCATGTACTAAAATAAAATCAAAATATATAAAAAACTTGAATATTAAAATAGAAATATTTAATTTATTAAAGATAAGATAGGCAAAACTCTTGAACACTTAGGCATAAGCAAGGACTTTCTGAACATAATTCCAAATGCATAAGGAATAACACTGAAATATATATGTACCAATTTCCCAAGATAATTGTTACTGCTACCTATTGCATACATATGTTGATAAAATATATATTAAAATTATAAGAACTAGGGATTTAGCTCTGCACTTTCTGGATTCTTTCCAGTATTGAAAACACACACACCAAAACAGCAGCAACTACAAAGCAAAAAGGCCTTTAGCATAAAGAACCCAGAAATAAATACCTGCATTTACAGCCAAACTGATTTTTTTCATGGTAGTTGGGGAGACTTAATCTACTGTTTCCTACATGCTAAGAAGGCATTTTCCTACTAAGCTATATCCTTAGCCTTAATTTTACACTTTTTTAAAACAATTACTGGTGCAGCAAAATATGAAAGTTATACATACTAATGAGGTGTTGAGTTATGTTGTGATATGTGTGTGCATTCTGTAACACTTAAATCTATATAAATATATTTACTGCTCTGAAAATGTGTCATTTCTTTATGGTGAAAACATTAAATGTCCTTTCCTCTAACTTTTGAAATGTGCAGCACACTGTGGTTGCCTATAACCACTCTAACGTGCAACAACATGCCAGAGCTTCTCAGTCCTATCTAATTTTAGCTTAGTATGCATCCATGAACCTCTCCTTATACATTATCTCCCACATCTGGCAACCACAATTCTACACTCAACATTCATGAGATAAGTTTTTTTAGAAGCCACAGCTGAGTGGAGATCATGCCGAGTTTGCCTGTCTGTACCAGGTTTACATTGCTTAACACAATGACCTGCAAAATTCAACCTCTTTCTCTCAGCACTTAGAAGTATCAACTTGAAATGAATTAAAAACTAAAAGTATTACATTGTGCTGTAATCAATATGATGAACCTTTTGAAGGTTCTTGAGACCAATATCTGATTCATCCTGTGTACATAAGTGCATGGTTTTGCTCCTGATATGATTTCTCCTTTATCTGCTTCCAGTCACTTCGTTGTTTAATCCATAACACATTCAGCTGTGTTATGCCCTTAAGTTCTTCTTTTCTTCTTTAAAGTTCTTATATTAGGGAGACTATACGATATTTACACATATAGGTCTGGTTTATTTCACTAATGAGTATATGTTCAATATACATCCATTTATATATGAAGTCTTCAAACTTATCACTCTTTATGGATGAGTAGCATTCCATTGTATAAAACTAAAATTATGCTTGGAATGCATGTCACTCTTGTCTTTTTGATGTGTACTGCTCCCGGTATGAACTCGGTTACTGTCATTCTCTCGCTCAAGAGTAGTACTTGAAAATAAGAGACTGGGCCAAATACCATAGTCTCAACAGGCTACAATTTTGTATTTCCTCGTATTTCCAAATATCTGTGTAAAAATTGTGTAACTGCTTATATCACATTGTATGGAACGTTATTAGAATATCAGTGATGGTCAGAAAATATCAATTCCAATCTAAGTCAAAGATATTTGATACTCAGAAATCCAGTGATGATAAGCTCAAGTACCTATGTTATAGAGTAATAGTATCACAAAGCTTTTCCACTGGAGGGTTAAGAATGTAAGTTAACAGACCAAAAATTGGAGAAAAAGAAGGGCTATGAGGATAGCCAGTATTTTGGCCCTAGCCCTTCAAGGTCAATAAGGACTCAGGATATAAGAGAACCTGTGCTGTAATATCCTATAACTCAGAGGTGTCCCAAATTTTCTGGTCAAGGAGATTATGGGACCTCAGAGGAAAGGGATGAATGAACTATAGTGCGTCTGAGGAGAGTCAACCAGAGAAAAACATTCTCTCAGGCTTTCACAGAAAGCAAAATGGCCAAGCAATGGCTGTGACTCATCCCGAAGGCTGACACTAACAACAGTTCTACAAAGTACTGTATATGGTCCCAAACTTAATCCTGAGGGGATTTGACCCTGGAAGATACAAAAAAATGAATGTTTTGTTATACAGGTCTTGTTCGACTTGCCCTTGACCACCCAGCAAGAAAAAAAAAATGCTTAATTACAATGCATGAAACACAGAGCTAGATTGGTGAGATGAGCTTTAGGAGGCTTAGATTCAATAGCCTCCAACATTACAAGCTTCACTGGTGGCCCACTGCAATTGCAGAACATTTGACTGTGTATGCATCTGCTTCCTCTTAGTCCAAAGAGAAGTATTTTCTTTTCCTTTTTTTTTCTTTTCTTCTAAGCAACATCAATAGGGAGGTGGGTCATGCCCACACACTGTACTCTGTAGAGCGATTGTGAGGACAATATGCAATATGTCAACTTTCAAAAAAAAGAAAGGGGAAAAGGAAAAAAAAAGTAATGTTGATTTAAAAGTGTTAATGTTTAATTGTTTGATCAATCTTATATATCTATATGTATTAATCTAAACTGATCTGATGATGAAAATATGTAATATAACCATTGTTAAATTTAAACAATAAAAATATTAAATAAAAAAACAAAATAAAATTTATGTTTAAAAAAGTAAATGTAATGTAAGACCTTGAAAAAAAAAACTAAAAGTAAAGCTTAAAACTTTAAAGTTATTTGACCATTTTTATACTTAAATGTGTTCGGATGACCTTTAAATTTTAAATTCCTTTCATTATTAAGAAGTTAAATTTCATTTTAAGGGTCATGAAAACAATAGAAATGTCTCTCTGACACTCATAAGTATTTAAAAACTGCACTCATCTCCCTTGAATGGAAGTTGTTTCCAAGTGATTGTTAAAATGGAGGCTTGATATAAATGTCTGAATTATTTTACAAAAGAATGGTTTTTGAATGAAGATTACATGAGCTCTGTACAAACTTACATGATTTTAGAGATGACAAATTAATAAATAAAAATTTTTACTATAGAAATATATGAGCTTTATGGTAAACAAACCATGAACAGCATTTGTTTTCTCTACTTATGGATACATAAAACTATAAGATTTAGTTAGACCAAGACAATGCAATAATTAATTATTTCCCACTTGTGCAATTCCTGAAGGGATAATTCAGTAATGCCCTGTGCTTTGAACGTATGATGTTTACCTGAACCATCAACTTCACAGTAAAGGTCATTCCCTAGTGCCTGGAAAGTGTTTCCTTCATTTTAGTTAACATAGGTTTAATGAGAATTTCACACGTCCCTGGGTCTCTGCTACCTGTTTAATCTCATATAAAAATGTTACTTCTTTCCTTGCCTAAAAGTTTCACAGCTATATTTCAGAGAGAGATGCCCAATTTCACAAACCAACTGATACATTTTTTTCATACTAAGACAAATTCTGGTAAGTGAAACTTCTCCAAATTTTATAGAATTAATTTGATATTTAAGTACTACTGCTAAAGTGTCATAGCTTACACCATTTTCATAGCTATAACTCCAAGTAAAATGTATGATTTCCTACACTGAAATTAATAATTGTTTAAATAGACTGTGGAATATGTACACATAACAGAATAATAACATGCAATGAATTTTACAAGGTCTTCATGAATGAAACCTAGGTTCCAAGGATGGATCAATTTCACTTCTGTTGACAAGTGCAGAATAATTTTAAATGAGAAGATATAGTCTATTTCAAGTGGTGATTAAATATACATTAAGGAAATAGGGAGAGAGGCTATTGGGAGAAATTCTAGGCCAAAGAAAGAAAGAAAGAAAGAAAGAGAAAGGAAAGGCCCCCAAAAAGCAACATGATACAATGTGATTGGTTCTTTGAGGGTAATCTTAGTAATTTTGTTTTATTACATGGGGGCTTAGTTGTGGTGGTGGAGAAGTTTCATTGAGAGAATGCAGGGAAGGTGATCAGGGAGCATACTGAGGAACAATTTGCTCACCATCCTGATATTTTGGACATTATTTTACAATAAATATTAACAGAGTTAAAAGCAAAATTCAGAATCTTACAAGATGTGACCTGCACCATTGATCATCCTAGCAACATTATGTATATTTGCTTGGAGTTATATAAAGCTAACATGAAAAATATTTCCAGGGATGATAATTTCCACTAAATCCATTAATATAACAAAAGTAGTAATTACAAGACATAATAAACCCATAAATTGATTAGATGGTAGATGAAAGAAAAGTTGTGCCTTCTTTGATGCAGATAACAGTGATAGGAAGGTAATGGAAGGAAGAGATGCACTGTGACAGCAAAGCCACAGTTGGAGGTATCTGGCTGGGAATTTGAATATGAGAACCGTGCACTCGGAAGAGGTATTGTAGTGCTTTGAGTTCCACAGCTTAGTAAAAGTGTGTAAATGTGCAGAAGAGATTTAAACTGTCTCCTTTAAATAGCAGTAATAATATGAGGTTATTTTAGCAAAACAAAGGAAGAAATGAAATCTGAGGAGGGGGTATTCTGATACGACCAAATCTCAAAATATGTACAGGGAAGGATCTGGATAAAATTGGGAACTAAGAAAACATATTGATCAAAAGAAAAAAAAAAACAATAGTAAGTGGTTTAGAACCAATGGAAGAGAGGTTTTAGAAGAAATATTGTGTAATATATCATTTATTGAAAAAGGTAATTTTAAATAATGATGAAGCAATAAATACACTGAACTTACCACTGGCACAATAATCTATTGATCTGGTAGAGCAAACTGGGGAAATTCATGGGATAAACATAATAACCATGTTTCACAAAACCAAATGTCAAAAAGTGCACACAATTGTAGGTTATTAGAGGTTATTCTACTCAGGAGCACCATACTGGAGAGTACTGGAAGTATGAAGTGTGGAATCAAGGCTTTTTATGTCTTAATTGCATGAAACTTAAGTCTATGTCTTAGATATAGGTATTTGTTTCTGTGTTCATATAAACAATATAGTGATCAGTAAAAGCAAATTCATTAAAAGTATACTCAGTAAATCAAGTTTCATAGGAAGATTTATTTATATAGATATAAAGACAGAAGGAGTATGGAGCAAGAGAAAGAAGAAGAGAGAATGAGGGAAAGAGGGACAGCTACCATCTAATAATGCAGCAGACAACTGAGATAAGATCAGACACATTCACTGACTAGGAAAGGAAAAATGACAGTTGCATCTGTATGTGGGTAGACACCTTATAGTCTGCATTTTATCATTTATTCCCAGAGACAACATGAAAACAGTACAGAGGAGAAATGAGTATTAAATCTACAGAGGAGGTTATGTGAGGCATAAGAAGAGCTGACTTACAGAAATTAGAACAACTTCTTATAGGAAAATACAGTTTCAACAGTTGAGAGGTCAAAAACAGATGGATAAAGCCTAAAATTATTTTTTAGAAATAAAATTAAATTTGGGTATATGTGGTTAATGGGAGAAAAAAGTTATTCAGAGGAGCAAATAGTGTTGAAAGAAATGCTATATTGTGCAACAAATAAATGTAGTTCTGGCATAAAAGACGAAACACAGGGTGACTTTAAAAGTTTGAATGTAAGCTTAATATGGTCTCACAATATCTTCCTTAATCCAAAGTGTATTACTAATCTCCTCCCTTCCTATTTGAAATTTATTTATTTATTTATTTATTTATTTATTTATTTATTTGTGTGTATTTTAGGGAAGGGTGTATAGGGTGTTCAGGGTCTCACTACTAGATCAGACTCATAATGATCTGCCTGTTTACAGCCTCCCACGAGCTGGGATTACAGATGCGTGGCATCACACCCAATCTCAAATGCCATCTCAGCACACAGCAGACCCAAGGATTGAACTCCTGGACCTTGTGCCTGCTTGCAGGCACTTTAATTTGCCAAGCTATTTGGCTGGCCTGTCTTATTTGAAATTTAAGCAAAAGAATTCTCCAATTCTTTTTTTTTTTTTTTTTTTTTGGTGGGACTGGGGTTCAAATTCACAACCTTGCACTTGCCAGGCAGGCACTTGTGCCACGGAGCTATCTCCCCAGCCCCTTTCCAATTCTTATTCAAGATATGAAAATTATATTCTGCTTTGGAGAGGAGAAACATTAAAATATATTGATGGATACTGTTGTGGGCAGATTATGGTGTATGTGTGTGTGTTTGTGTGACACAGACAGGGGACAGATGCAGAGACAGAGAGAGAAAGAGACAGAGAGTTGTACACTTCTTTTCTCATAGTCTTTCTCTTTCCTCCTCCCATGAAGAAATCTGTCATGTAGAAGGTAAGTGAGAAAGATCATGTTTTTGGTTTACCAGTCAGTGGCAATCTAAAATATGTGAATTGCCTTAATATATTCATATTTTATTTTACATTCCAAACTTACTATAAAGTCATATCATTACCTTCATTTTAGTACATTGATATTATTTTCACTGACATTGAAGATAAAGACTTTATCATTTCCACTAGTTTCTCCAACCTTG
The DNA here is from genome assembly GCA_004027025.1 of Myocastor coypus. Lineage (NCBI taxonomy): Eukaryota > Metazoa > Chordata > Mammalia > Rodentia > Myocastoridae > Myocastor > Myocastor coypus. The sequence continues at coordinate 2,359 of PVJA010031315.1, read as the reverse complement.
ACAACCTAAATTCTTCTCCATGACTAGTTGACTATATTCAGAGTCTTTTTTTTTTTTTCTAAAAATAGTGAAAGATTATTTTGAGTGCTAACTAATTTCAAAAATGAAAATTCTTCTTGATATTAGCGTCTCTGGGCTATGGGTGCTGATTTACCTTATATGCAGACATGCTAAATATCATGCATTCTTTTCCTACTTTTCTTAGAGTTAAATTTGTTAATTTCAGATCATGTTCAACCTGACCCTAACGAAAGGCTTCCTCCTCATGGGGCTTTCTGATAACCGTAAGTTTCAGATTTTACATGCATCTCTCTTCTTGGTAATATACTTGCTGGCCTTAGCAGGTAACATCCTCATTGTTACCATCATTACCTTAGACCATCACCTGCATTCTCCCATGTATTACTTCTTGAAGTGCCTCTCTCTTCTGGACATCAGCATCATCTCTGTGACACTCCCACAGTCCATTGCAAACTCCCTTACAGACAACAATTACATTTCCCTCGGTCAGTGTATCCTTCAGGTTTTCTTCTTCATAGCCCTGGCCTCATCAGAAGTGGCAATCCTCACAGTGATGTCTTATGACCGGTATGTGGCCATCTGTCAACCACTACAGTATGGGACTGTTATGAATCCCAGCACTTGTAGACACGCAGTGATAGCTGTGTGGGTGGCTGGGGGCCTCTCTGGGCTCATGCACACGTTAGTGAATTTCTCCATTCCTCTTTGTGGGGAGAGAGTTATTCACCATTTTTTCTGTGATGTTCCTCAAATATTGAAACTAGCATGTTCTCATGAATTTATTAATGAGATTGCGGTGGCTGCACTCACAACCTTGGCAGCATTTATCTGTTTGTTCTCCATTGTGTTCTCCTATGTTCGCATCTTCTCCACAGTGCTGAGGATCCCATCAGCAGGTAGGGCCAAGGTCTTCTCCACCTGCCTGCCACATGTATTTGTAGTCACCTTCTTCCTCTCAACAGCAGGCTTTGAGTTTCTAAGACCCCCTTCAGATTCTCCATCTGCTGTAGACCTCATGTTCTCAATATTCTATACTGTGATACCTCCAATGTTCAATCCGATTACCTATAGCTTGCGAAATGAAGCCATGAAGGCAGCGCTGAAGAAGCTACTGTCAAAAGAACGTTTTCAGAGAAGAATGTTATTTAAAGACCATATTTAAGCTGGGTGTGGTGGCGCAGGCCTGTAATCCCAGCACTTGGGAGGCTGAGGCAGGAGGATCAATGCAAGTTTGAGACCAGCCTGAGCTACAAAAGTGAGCTCAAGGCCAGCCTGAACTGCATAGTGAGACCCACTCTCAAAAAGACAAAAATAAATAAATAAATAAATTAATTAATTAAAGACCATATTTAAAAGTTAAGTAGCTACATGAATTAAAGATCTTTGTTATTATATTTTAGATTGGAAGAGAACTGAGTGTGATTTTTTTATTTTATAGACCATAGGCAAAATAAATTACATAACAAAATAATAGGAAAATAACAATAGGAATATTCTTATCTTTAAAGTAGTTACTCAGAGCATAAGATGTGGCATTAAATTTTCTGTAACAGATGTTAGCACAAGCCTACCTTACAGTGCGCAAGGAGACACTAACAGTATAACTGGCTTGCATTCTTTCCTTTTTCCCTTCCATTCTGCAAAATGTAAGCTGTCTTGCACCAATAGGTATTGGCTTTCCTTCCTCCAACTCAAGCGTTATTTTTAAGACATCTCCCAGGAATTTCTGTGGAACAGAAGTTGTTTTTCACACATGTGCGTGAAATTACCACCTCCTAAATATAGGGAAAAATAATTTTCTTAAATTACTTAAATAAAAAAATGGTAAAACTGTGATTCAAACTAATAACTTTCTGACCCATGGCTCTCTTTCATTTGCTTCTTGGTGAAAATACTGTGTATATCGACCATGGGCTTGTGTGCATTTATATAATAAATAATAATATAAAATCAAGGGCCGGTCTGTCAGCTCAGCAGACTGAAGTGCTTGCTTAGCAGAACACCATGGCCTAGGTTCAATGCTCAGCCTGGTGTGCTGGCCCTGCCCCTGGGGCCCACTGAGACTGCGACTGAGGCTGGGAATACTGGCGTGTGCCTGTAATCCCAGTGCTTGGAAGGCTGAAAACAGCTGGAACACGATGAGTCAGATCTATGTAGTGAGACCCTGTATCCCCTGTACTAAATGCATTTTTTTTTTTTATCATTTTGAGACAGGGTCTCGCTGTACAGTTCAGGCTGGCCTTGAGCTCAGTTTTGTAGCCCAGGCTGGTCTCAAACTCTCACCAATCCTCCTTCTTCAGCCTCCCGAGTGCTGGCATTGCAGGCGTGCACCACCACG
>PVJA010031314.1:0-25021 GCA_004027025.1 Myocastor coypus | reverse complement strand
AATTTTTATTTTATTTATTATTTTTATTCTTGTTTCAGAACCTTTGTTTGTTTATTCACTCATTTTTATGGCCGGCTCAGCCCGCCCCGAGGTCAGGGCTGGCGCAGCATGTGGTGCCGGGGATCGAACCGCGGTCCCTGAAGCAGCCCAAGCTTCCCCAAGCAGGCGCTTTAGACCACTGAGCCATCCCGCCGGGCCCTAAAGGTGAAATTCTTAACAGCCAGACTAACAGATCTGAATTCCATCTTTGGCACAGCCTAGCTGTATGACTTGGAGCAGATTAATCTTTCTTGTCTTGGTTTCCTTATTTATAAAGTAGGATAAATGATGTTATTTCACAGGAGTTCTAAATGTATTACATGAGCTAATATGTATGAGCTGAAAAAATTCCCAGCACATAGAAAACACACAATAAATGCCAGCCATCATTATTATTATCCTGCCATTTAGATACTGTTGTGACTTACAAATTCTGAGAAGGCAGCTACCCCACCTGATAATTTCATAAGTGAATCCTGCAAATAATGGCTGATGCACACATAGCAGGTGTGCTCAATAACAAGCAATGGGATGGGAGCTTTCAGCTACTAAGTATTTAAAATGCTTCAGAGCTTCAGTTACTATAAAGCCTGTCAGTTTCTTGACAGAGCATCAGTAGTAATCAGAAAGTTTGCCAATAAGGGACAACCTTATTTCCCTGGTTTAGACAAGCAACCACGGGCTTCTGATACTATTAGCACCATGAAATCCTAAAGAGCTTACATTTAAAAATCATGATACCACCACATTACAGATGTAAGCCTGCCTATCACATACTACATAACCAGGTAAAATTAATAACAGTTCAAAATATGTTAGTTTTATCCCAAGAAAACAAAAACCCTCAGATTTTACAGAAAATGTGTATCTTTTACCACTATAAACCAACGTTTTATAACTAAATGTTATTAGAATACTGATATTTAGGGTATCGAGGAAACTTAATCAAACACAAGAACAACACAATTTTATTAAAATGCATACACTACAAAGAAGGTACATCAACCAATGAGCAAAACTATGTTTTTACATTCAAGGCAGTAACATTTTAAAATAATTTTTAAATATTCATACATTAAATATTTATCTCTTAATAATAGATGTGGGGGGCCCGGCAGGATGGTTCAGTGGTCTAAAGCACCTGGTTAGGAAAGCTTAGGCGGCTACAGGGACCGCGGTTCAATCCCTGGCACCACATGCTGCGCCAGCCCGGCCCTCAGGGCAGGCTGAGCCGGCCATAAAAATAAATAAACAAACAAAAGTTCTGAAACAAAAAAATTTTTTTTTAAAATAATAGATGTGGGAATAGGCAAAGCAGTACATATTATAAATAATATTTTATTTTCCTAAACTTTAGAGGAAAAAAGACTAGGAAATTAGCTATAAAAAGTGTTCAGTGCCATGAGCCATGGTACACATCTGTAAGACCATGTACTTGAAAGGCTGAGACAAAAGGATTGGAATGTGAAACCTACCTCAGGCTAGCAAGACTATGTCACAAAAGTTTTTTTTAATTTGTTAGTTGACTCATATACTTTCCAAAATGTTTAAAATTAGTATTTTGTTACTTAAAATTAAAAAAAAAAAAAAAAAAGAGGCATTGCTTAGGCAAATACAAGGACTGGGGTTTGATTCCTGCCACCACATGGCATGCTGCCCCCAGGTTAGCTGAGCTGGCCACTGAGATCAGGAGTGTTGGCACACACCTATAATCCCACTCCTGGGAAGAATGAATGCAGGAGGATTACTATGAGTCCAAGCTGTGGAGTGAGACCTTGTGCCAAATACATTAAAAACAAATAAATGAAAAATATTTTTAAAATAACAAAAATTTCAAAAATGTTTTAACAAGATGAACACAGCCTCATTGTAGAAAATTAAGAACACACAAAAATAAATAGCCACATGCCCACAAGTTTAGTGATAAAGTATAATTTAAACCCTATAAAATTCTTTAAAACAAATATCATCCTAAATTCATCCAATTGCCTTAATGTTATTATTTAATAGTTTTATCATACATACAATTTCTCATTTTTAGCATATTTTGCAAGTTTTAATTTTTTAAGTAGTAACTTCTTTTCTTTATTTGTTTAGCAACCACATAACACTGCCGAATACTGGAAAAGTGTAGCACTGATACATACAGAACACTACCACAGAATGTTTATAAATGTACCACAACTTAGCCATCCAGGACCCACTGGATTACTTTTAGTTTGCTTTTAATTAATTTTTCCCTATTATAAACAAGGCTGCTATAGATTTTAAACATTTTAGCAATATCTCATCTTTTACAAATTTAAATTCTTATGTAAATTTCTCTTAGAGATCAACACCGTGGAGTAAGACTGCTGAGTCACAGGTGTGTACCTTTTCAAATTTACTAGATTTTATCAAACTGTTCTCCAGAACAAAACTACATTACTGTTTACAGACAAAGTCTCAGATCTCTAATTGATTCATGTTTGAAAATCACATACTATTTTTGTTTACAAACAAACCTATTGTAAGAAAAATTTGTGTGGTTATCCACGTGTCCAGAAATATATCATAGGCCAATATAAGAATTTATTTAATAAATCTATAAAAAATAATTTATAAATATTTAATAAATCATTAAATTATACAAACTCAAAAAATAGAAAGCAGAAAAAGGAAAAAAATAACAGTTCCACTTTCCTCCTCCTTTACTAGAAAATACACTCCTTAGAATGAGCATGAGATGGGAAGTGAACCCAAGGGTGACAGAAGGCTGCCTAGGAATGTCTTTCTCGGATGCCACTCATCCTGAAACATAGCATTCTTCACACAACATGGCCTTAACAAGCCAGCAACTTCACCGAGCACTCTGCAGCCACTTACTCCATTATCAGAAGTCCACTCAGATGTATGCATGTGTGTGTGACGTAGTAAAATCAAACTGCTAACAAAGTGTAAGAGGCATTACTTCTTAGAGTAGCTTCGGCTAGTGTGTGTGTGTGTGTATAATCAAAAGTAAAAATGATAACATTGCTATTCTCTAAAAAGTAAGACTACACTTTAATTCAAATATTTAATACAAACTGATACCTTTTTTAACTGTATTTGTACCAATAAAAACTGTTCAACTGGTTATAACATACATATATAATACATATAGTATACATATGCATCAACTACATTTATACATTATGTATAGTTTTCAGGTACTTACAAAAACAGGTGACAATAGCTAATGGTAGCATGTTTGTTAAATGAAATTCATAAGAGAGCTTGGCAGATGTGCCACTTTAATACTAAAGTTAACAGCGGCATAGATTTTTTTTTAATTTTTTATTTTATTTATTTATTTTTTTCTTGTTTCAGAACCTTTGTTTGTTTATTCACTCATTTTTATGGCCGGCTCAGCCCACCCTGAGGGCAGGGCTGGCGCAGCATGTGGTGCCGGGGATTGAACCGCGGTCCCTAAAGCCGCCCAAGCTTTCCCAAGCAGGCGCTTTAGACTACTGAGCCATCCCACTGGGCCGGCATAGATTTTTTATGTGACTGTCCATCTGCTTTGCATATAAATGTTTTCAGTGTGTGTTACCAATTCCTCTCCAGATTCCACTAGGTGCGATTGTTGACACTCATCAATCTTGTCTTTCCCTCTTCCTTCTTTTGGCTTTTCCAATTTTGTTCCTTCCTCTATTAGCCTAGCTCTTTTGTCTTTTATCTCTTTTCCTATTATTTTAATCTACTTACTTGCAGAACTAAAAAGGTAAAAGGTGCACTTAGAAGTGTGCCAATACAAATGTATACTACATATATATATATATATATATATATATATATATATATGTTATTAATTAAATCAGTCACTGTGGTATGACGGTACAGGGATGAAGAAAACAGTCTTTACCTTTAAGGAGCTTAAGAGTCTGGAAGAAAAACAGTAGCCAAAATAATAAACTGACTAACTTCTCATGAGATTTAAGCTGTGTTACATAATGCATCCAAAGTTTGATTAGCATTGTAAGAGTTCCTATTAGTCTTATGAGGCAGGATGTGGCATGAACAGTGAAATTTTGGAGAAAGTCAAGTCACTCTGGCAACCTGCAAGTTAAATTTCCTGGATTCAGTATGAACAGATCAGACCATCAAATCATACCTCTACAACTTCAAGTGGTCCTACTGGAGCATAAAACACCGTCATGCAGGCAAAAGATAGAGCATTAAATTTGAGTAACTGCTTTGAAGATAACACTATGCAATATAATAACCACTGTTAATTTCCTATTACCTTATTTTGCAACTCTGTATAATTGTTTTTATTGTTTTTTTCTCTTGAAAATAAAAAAGAAACAGCATTAAGACTGGCTCAAAATACCCCAAAGCAAACTGAAACACTGCCAATAATTAGGATTAATATTAGTATATCTCTGTTGATTCCAAGATCAGGCAACTTTCAAGAATCTACCTTGTTTAAAAGCACTGTATTGTGCTGTCATGCACTTTATCAGTTTAATCTATGCTAACCTATATATTCAATATTACATTTCTCCCATCTCTTATGGTGAAAAAAACAGTGAAAAAACTATGTTTATGAGAATTACGCAACGTTCCCCAAGTCAGAAAAATAGTAGAGAACAAAGTGACAGCCCATTACCTAAAAAGTTACTTTTTAAACAGGGCTCTAGTCCTCCAGCACAGAGAAAACTGACCCCAGGGTAACCTACTCATTTGTACTAAGACAACTAGTTTCAAGAACTTCTTAATCCCTTTATTCTTTGAGAAATATATGAGAAGCCCAAGGAAGTTTATTTATGTGGAATATATTTGCTGATATTTCCCATAGTGGAATTTATTTTTTACTTATTTATTTATTATTATTATTATTATTATTTTTTTTTTTTTTTTTTTTTTTTTTTTTTTTTTTTTTTTTTTTTTTTTTTTTTTTTTTTTTTTTTTTTTTTTTTTTTTTTTTTTTTTTTTTTTTTTTTTTTTTTTTTTTTTTTGGCAGGTCCAAGGCTCAAACTCACAACCTTGCACTTGCCAGCCAGGCGCTTGTGCCATGGAGCTATCTCCCCAGCCCCCATAGTGGAAATTTTCTAAAACTGCAAAAAATAAAACACAAGGACAAAACAGCATATATTCCTTTAATTGTTAAAACAAAGAACTTATTGTTTACGTCATGCAAACCTTGAAAACTTCACAGTATAGTCAGAAAACAAAGCTGAAATGGCAAATAAATTTTAGTGGTATTCAGAAAATTATGTCACCTTTAGTGCTAAGATTAGGAAAAAGTGTTTCAGAAGTTGAGACATGCCTAAAATAACACAACCAGTTATGGTAATTATCTAATTTTACTATACTGAAGAACAGACTTTTACATAATGATTACAAAGTTTCACTGACCAAATAGATAATTTATAAAAGGAAAGCAATTGCACAATAGCAAACAGGATATTGTTTCCAATGATCTCCTGAATAAGTAATATTTTTAGTCTTGTGCAACACACCAAGGGCAGTCAACAGCCCCAAGAAACTGTGGCCAGCTGTAGTTAAGAACCCACAGAAACAGAATCCCAGCAACACCTCCTTGAGCTTGAGTAGAGTGGTCTACTCAACCCATCCCAGGCCACTCAGTACCCAATGCCCACTATCATGTTGTGAGAGGCCCCAGCGCAGAAGAACAAGTGTGGCTATGATAGACTCCTCCAAGAAACTGTAACAAAATTTGCTATTTTTAAACCACTGAGTTTGTATTAATTTAATATAGCAAGAAATAACTAATCTGAATAATAAAAATGATAGCAATAAAGTACCATCAACGAGGAATAAAAAAAAAACAAACAAACATACAAAAAGTAGTAAGAAAGTCAATGAGATAAAATGGTATACTGATTGCCCAGACAACGCATAGCTGAAAAAAGAGTAGGAAAAAAAAAAAGAACCTCACCACCCTCAAAAAAGTCAAATGCAAGGATCAGCAGCAGCTTTAGTAGATATCAACAAATCTTCAAAATACGTGAAAGCGTGTACTGCAGCACCAAGAGGTTGTTTTTTTGTTTTTTACTAATAAACAGCTACATTCATGTACATTATCTGCTCCTAAGCAAGCACTAAAGGTGTATTCTGAAGTAGCAACAGCACCTCAGGAAAACTTCTGGGACAGTCCCATTGGACAGATTCAGAACAGGGCCCATCACAGGGCAGGCCAGCAAATACTCCAGTGGGGCAAAGCATGGGGGTAAGGGAGTAGACCTCCTTGTGACCCTGACATATAGACTTCAGCTAGTATGTCTTTGCAGCTTGCATTTAGCAAAAAGTTTTTTAAAGACAAATAAGATGATCTAAAAACTGAAAAATGCTTAGAGAATAAGGATATAAAGAACATTTTTGTACAGTTACATATACATTTATGCTTTCATCTAAGTAAAAAGTGAGGTAAAGTTAATTTATCATTAAAGAAAAACATGATTTTAGTGCAGCCTATGTACACTGTGTTTACAAACTATATTGCAGAAGCACACACAGCAATTTCTGGGTCTTCACATCGACTTCCACCCTCACTGAATTGCCCAGGCCCAGCTAGGACAGCTGTAAGGATACAAACGGAACAATTTTATACTTTTTAATGCCTCGATACACAAATATTTAGCCTCTGAATTACATGTGTCCACAGTGATAGGTGTGGCAACAGGCTGTCTATAGCTGAGGCCTCAAAGCAATCAATGGGCTGTATCACACAGCCTAGCACCGTGGCTGGCTACACCCTGGTCTGTGTATACTCAGGGTGCAATCTTGACATGAACAAGACAAGACACACGGACACAGTTCTCAGAGCATCCTGTCAATAAGTGATGTCTAACTGTACAAGATCAAGCACAACTGGTACTTTGTTGCTTGATCACAAAATAAACTCTATACTGAACACCAAGAATATACTATATTTCATATAAAGAATAATACAACTATGATATGAAACCAAATTAAAATAACAGGTTCATTTGAAAATATAAATAATCCAACCGGTAATGGAAATATTTTCAGACCATTTATTCTCAGAATAAAATAGAATACATGACAACAAAAGGAGCTAACATGTTGATCTATGTAACTTCTGACATACATAAGCTCATTTAGATCTTATAACCTTGTGAAAAACATATTTTTTAAACACTGTTGAGAAAGATACCTCTTTTTAGACTGTATGAATCTATATGCTGTCCTAATGAGTTAGGTTAGAATTCCAATAAAGGAAAATTGTAACCTAAAAAATGACACTTTAAAGAAAAGTGCAGTTTCAAGACATAAAGTTAGCCAAGGTTACTATGGTTTTTTCACTTTTAGGAAGCTTGCTTCAAAATATTCTTACGAGCCTTAAAAAAAAAAAAAAAAAATACAGTAAGCTTGAAAGCGGGCCTGATCTCAAATCCTAAAACTTCTGCCCTCAAGAAGAGAGTACTATCCAGTGGGTGCTTGCATTCTAAACTTCCCTGGCAATCTGACCTAGTACATAAAGGAAGACCCGAGACATGAAAAGTATATGTGAAGCCGGGTGTGGTGGCGCACGCCTGTAATCCCAGCACTCAGGAGGCTGAGGCAGGAGGATCAGCACAAGTTCAAAACCAACCTGGACTACAAAAGTGAGTTCAAGGCCAGCCTGAACTGCACAGTGAGACCCTGTCTCAAAAAAAAAAAAAAAGCATATGTGAAAAGACACTCATATGCCTAGCCCAAGACACTCTCTCAAGGGCCTACGTTCTATTTTTTTGTGGATGTGTACATCAATTCTGACTAATATCTTCTTAGATATTTCAATGATATTTTCTGAAATTCTGCAACCTGTTTCATTGGGTGGGGAATTGACATGCTTCTTCCTTTTGGGAGGGACTGCATTAGATCACATCTAGTGGTAATAAAACAAATGTAGATTCTAAGAATCTGGGTGGTCCCATTATTTTTTCTTAATAATCTCCAAATCCCAAGATCTGAAATGTAGTAAGCTTTTCTGGTTGTTTCAGTAATATAAAACAAATTTATTTTGTGACTTACAGACTTTCTTGTTGGGCTTTTTGAAAAAGTGTATTTGATACAGGGTCACACTATGCACCTTGCATTCCTAGTGATCCTATTTTCAGCATCCTCTGTGCTGGGATCACAAGCAGGCATAACTGCACCTGGTCTCAGCGGCCAGGTCAGTGCGCCCGGGAAGGGAGGCAACGTGGCATGTGCTGCCTGGGATCCAACCCCGCTTCCTGCACTTCTGTAAGCAGGTTTTTAGTCCACTAAGCTATCACACTGGTCAGTCCACTTGTTGGGCTTTAAAAGTGAGAACAATCCATCACTGATAGGTTCTGGCCTTACTACACACTGCTAAATTATCACGGCCCTGATTCAACATGGTTGACACAGCTTACCTTCCCAATGACCACTTCTTCCTTCTTCCTCACTCCAGCCCTGGATACAATATCCTCTTACCTTTCCTGCTCACACAAGAGAGCCTCCAATCAGCTCCTCCTGTGTCACTGAGCCTGTCCCACAAGCTCTGCCCAGAGCAAAGCCTGTAAAGTCTCAGCCTCCCTCTCTCAGGTCAGATGATATGCTTATCTTCCTGCCAATAATTTGCTCATTGGTTAAAAGATAATATTTTTTAAAAGAAGGTTTGCTCATAAAGGATGTTCTTGATATATTTAATGTATTCATGCCTCCCAAACGTAGTTTTCAACAATATAAATTCTTTCAGATTTGAACATATGCTGTTCTCTTAGGCTCTACTTATTTGAAATAAGAGGTTCACATCAAGCCAACATGAGGTCATCAGATGATGATTTTCTACAAAAAATTTATGCGACATGTATGCTGTGTACTTTAGAAATGCTTAGCTAAAATGGAAATTGCATTGTGACTGTTTTGCTACACTACCATGTATGACTACTGATGTCAATAACTGTTGTCTGGTAACATTCTACAGCTATTTAACTACTAGAACATCCATCGTTGGTAAGAAACAACAGTTCTCTGGTTACACTTTATATTTCAAGATGCTTAATGCTCAGATAAAATTTTAATAATTAAGTGTATTGCACCAAACTAAGTATACTAATGTAGACACAGACTTTCCTGAAGAAACAATTGTTATTAATTCCTATTTTATATTTCTATCCACTTCTGACATTTGTGCCAAGCTTAAAGACAGATCTCAGGCCTCAAATCCCATCAGGGAGACTTATTTAATCTGATCTTTCTTGTCTTCAATAATGGAAACAAAAATTAACTATACACAAGTGCCAGCTTTTAGTTGCAACACTCGGGATCCCATGAAAGCAGGACTTTGGCAAGGTAATGGTGAGCCTGAACAGTTCTGCCACTTGAGTCCCTCCTGGAAGTTTAAAGTATGATGAAGAAGGACACAGGGCACGAGTTTGCCCCAACTAGCAACCACCACTGGGACCTGGTCCCACCTCCAAGCTTGACTGAGGGTTACTAGAAATGTGACTTCCCTATCTGCTAAAGAACTGGTAAATATCCATTTCCTTACTCTCAGAGGAGAACTTGCTGAAGCCAGATTCATCATTAATTGACCTGGTTGGTCTTGCTGCTGGAGAGGAAGAACGGGCTTGGAGTTCACGGCCCCCATCAAAATATCTTTGTCAGAGCCTCAAGTCCCACTGGCCACCTCAAATAGGATATTCTTCTTGTTGACACAGGAGCTGCATATGTTCTTCATGAGTTTTCAGATCACTCTATTAGATCTACAGTCTCTATAATGGGTGTTGATAGCCAACCTATACGACCCCTTCATACAGGGCCCATTCCCTGCTGACATTAGAAACTGATTTTCACTCATAATTTCCTTGTGATCCCAACCTGACCCACACTTCTCATGGGGAGAGATCTCCAAATGCTCCACTTCTCTTTCACCTCTCTCCCCACAGTGCTCATCCTACAAAACCAACCTCAGTGCACAGCCAGCTCCTCCCCATCTCTTTCCTCTTCTCTTACCAACCACATCTTCAGCCTTCTCTTGTGTTCCCCAATATCTCCTAAACACCAATGGGAAATACAGGCAAATGGCCCTTTAAAGGCCCACTTCACCAAACTTATCCTAGAGCTGCATCTGCCTTGGCCTCAGCTCTCTTTTGGCACTAACTAGAGCCAGGGCACTTACTAAGGCACCAAACTTCTTAAGCCCATTTGAGCTTATGTATAGGAGATCTTTTCTGCTTCACTACTTCCCCACCCCTGAAAACCTTCCCCCCATCACTGATTATATCCCTGTTCTATTCTTCCTCCAACACCTGCTGCGATAACATGCAGATACCTTCCTCCCACAACCAATAGATACCATTCAATTAATGCCATCTATATTTTCTGGAGATTTAATACACCTTAAGTCCTCTAGGCTTACACAATGAGATCCTATATAGACAGGTCTCCACCTAGTCATCCTTTCAACAGCAACAGTGGTAAAAGTCACCAGCCTGCCCTTCTGATTCCATATCACCTAAGCCAAGCAGTACCCAGAAACTCTTCTCTTCCTGATTCTGAGCCTTTGTTGCTTGAGCAGATTTCACAACTCCTATCACATACACATCTTTGCCTGACAAAGGGTTCAAAAATGCCAGGGGAACTAATGTATTGCTTATTGTGTCTGGTTTCTAATCCCCTACCTTTCTCTAGTCCTTCTACTTGCCACCAGACTGCCCAGATGACTCTCAGGTCCCATACAAGATCTGTTCAATCAAGATGTGAGCCTTCGTTAATGATGAACTTCTCATACTGACTGAAACACCTGGCACTAGCTTCTATATGGGCCTAAAGCATCATCCTGCCCACCTCCTTGCCCCTCGATGATGTCCCTGTTCAGCAGAAAGCAGTCTAAAAGAGTCATTGCCCCTTCAGTATAACTAAAGAACAGGAATGATAGGTTGTGGGCTGAGTGTAGACTGGGAAATTATCATGGTCCTGATCCAATGTGGCTGAATCCTCAAAACAACATCTTATCTTTCCCAATGACCCTTTCTTCCTCTTCCCTACTCTAGTCCTGGATACAACTTCCTCTTACCTTTCCCGCCCATACAAGGGAGCCTCCAGTCAGCTCCTTGTGTTGTCACTGAACCTGGTCCTCAAACCCCACACCTCTTAAAAGCCCATGAAGTCTCAGCCTGTCTCAGATCAGGGGATCTGCCAGTCTCCCTGCCCTTGATCTTCTCCATGTCATCAGAGTTAATAAAGACCTCCTGTTCCCCCTTATTTTTGCTTCTCTGCCACACAGCTCACAATCACTACTTATGAGCTGAGTTATGTGAGAAACTGGCACATAGGCTCTTTCCAACAACACCTGACAGAACATCTCAGATGCCAGCATTCACCAAGAATGCCTAAAATGGGAAAGGGAAAAACTTTAATAGGGTTAGAGTGAAATAGCGGGCCATCTAATCACCATGGGATTCCTTTCATGTGAAATATCTGCTGGCAAGAGATTTAAAGGAGTCTACTAATTATAACTGCATTTTCCATATCCAATAGTATACAGATAATCGTTTTAAAGTTTTGTTTTGAATACTAAGAAGAACAAACATTTACTGATTTAAACCTAACCCTAAAAATATACCTTTTTTGGGCTAGGGAGATAGCTCCATGGTACAAGTTGCCTGCCTGGCAAGTGCAAGGTCATGAGTTTGAACCCTGGTCCCGCCAACAAAACAAAACAACACACACATAAAACAAATAAAAATATACCTTTTTCTTGATAGTAGTTTTTGTTTTTCTCCACATTCACAATAGTCGAAAGAAGCAGCTATATAATGGGACCATATTTGTGTCCTTTCTAATTACTGCATCTGAGCTCCTATGGCTGCCATAAAAATCTATACTCTTTATCCTTCAAAACTTAAAACAGGGACAGGGATATAGCTCAGCAATACAGTGTCTGCCTGGCAGGCACAAAGTCCTGAGTTCAAGTCCCCATACCAAAAAGAAAAAAAAAAAGTAAAAATAGCAAATTATAATCTAATGAAGATTATTAGAAATTACAGATTACAGAAAAAAGATAGTAAACTTTATTGCCCGCAAGTACCAACAAATGGAGAATGAATAAAAAATATTTGTTATTCACACAATTTTTCTTTTTTTTGTCTTTTTGAGACAGGGTCTCACTACGCAGTTCAGGCTGGCCTTCAGCTCACTTTTGTAGCCCAAGCTGGTCTCGAACTCACACTGATCCTCCTGCCCTCAGCCTCCCAAGTGCTGGGATTATAGGCATGTGCCACAATGCCCCGATTCACACAATTAAGATTTTTGTACTGAGAAATGCTTCGAGTTGAGTTCAGAACTTGTCATTATGTGGGAGGGGTGAGTCTATTTGATTTTTCATCTTTCCCTGATAGTTATGCCACCAAGTGTGGGGCTTTGGGGAGTGAGACTTTTCTTCTTATCTACATCTTTGTAATCTGGGTCCTATCATTCTAAGCCAAGTCTAATTTCATCATGAGCAGACCTACACAGTTAAATCTTCCCAGATTCTATTTCTTGTCACTCTTTTACTTTGGACTTATCCTTCATGCCACAATAAATTAATCCTCAGGGCCATTCCCTTACTAAAACTCTGTATTTGTCTGGCTCTTTAGACCCTGAAGGGCAGACCACATTTCTTCTGCAAAGAAGTATTGCCTTATTTTATACTGCTCAGCTACAAATTACACTGATTTACTATTTACTAAATTTATTGAGTCTCTATGTTTGTGTTTCCATTATTTCATATGTTCAGAGACATGTCTCTTTCAACTCTGTTCAGATAAATATTTTCTTACAATAATTTATTCAAACACTCTCTCTTCTAAGTCTTTTCTGACCACCCAAAGTAACCTCCCCCTCTCTTCTCATAATGGATTAAATTATTCTGGAAATTACTTGCTACCTAACTGCAGCTCTTTCACTGATGTCTCTGAAGAGTCGGTATTATACTGTAACTCTTTAGGTAAATACGACTTGTATTTCTAAGTGTGCATATTTTCTAAGCTGTAAAATATACATTTGTTCATTTCTAATATTTTAAAAACAATGTATTTCCTGATATCAGAATCTTAACACTAGGGTAGCATGAAAAGCAAAAATTCCTTAAAAGCAAGCAGACCACGTTAATCACCTTCTTTACAAAGGTGTCTTTCATGCCACACTGCTATTAAGATAGGAAAAGAACAGGTACTCTTGCCCTAGAAACTGCCAAGGCCTCTTGCTGTCAAATGTGAATGAACTACTCACGTTTCTCCCAAACACTAGCCTGTAAGTATAGCCCTTGCTAAGGTCAGAGTGACCTGTACATTGTGCATAAATAGGTTGTACTTAAGGGAACTGATGCTCTATTAATTTATTATTTAATTCCCTATCTATAAACCACAGAGTGGTTTTTAGCCATATTCTTCCCCTACATACAAAAGATATGGAATACCTGCTAAGAATGGAAAGAGCTCTAAGCTAAACTAAGTGTCCTTTAGCTACACCTGGCAGGATTAATCTGGACACTGCAAGAGAAATAACTTTAATCTGATACAGGTATCTTCTAAAAACTATATTCTTACTTTAGTTGAGCTTGTATTTATTTTCGTTTTCCTCATGTCAAGTTCCCAGTCTGTGGTTCTGTGTGCAAGATTTAGAAAACTGAAACACCATCAAAATCCTTGTATTCCTCTGAACTCATTACAGATTCATACACATGATACACAACATTCTGGCCTCTAAGTTGAACTCATGATTTAATTTGAATTTTGGAATATTGTTTTGAAATATTTAATTGAATTAATAATTAATTTTTAAAATACTGTTTAATTATAATTTGTTTTATGACTCATACTATATATATCTTTGACTTACAATCTACTTATAAGACATAGTATGATATTCCCTCCTAGTATTAGAAACTTTAAAAAGAATTTTAAAAAAAGAAAAATTATTAAAATCCATATACCTCATCAATTTTTGGTCAAGATTATGAGCTGACTTGACTTTAAGAAACTCAGTTAAATTCTGCTGGCAAATAGACTGGTTTATGGGGGTCCAAGATTTCTTTCTTCTTGTATTTTGGGCTTTACTCAGATGGTGAGATAGCTGGGTTCCATTGGTCTGCTGATGAAAATGTCTTCACATGGATCTGTAGCATGAGAGTCTTAAGAGTAAGTGCTTTCCAAGACAGTAGCAAGCATCCTCATGAGAGAGCATTCTAAGAGAATACAGTAAACTGCAAGGCTTCTAAACCAAGTATAGAAAGCCCATGTCACAGGAAATGACTAAAGTCAGCTCAGATTCAAGAGAAGAGGGTTAGCATATGCTTTTTAGTGGAAAGAGCATGTAGGTATTATCTGTATCTTTTTTTTTTTTTTTTTTTAAGTACTAGAGACTGAACACAAGGGCTTCATTTTAAGCTGCATCTTCAGTTCTTTTTAATTATTATTTTTTTAAATTTCAGATAAGGTTTTACTAAGTTACTACGTTTTGCCTGCTAGGCTTGAATTTGTGAATCTCTAGATTTAGCCCCTCAGTGTGGAAGGAATAGGTATGTACTATATTAAGCAATGAATTTTCCAACCTGTTTTCATTTTCACTTTATTCTTTTTTTGGTCTTTTTGATACAGGATCTCGCTATGCAGTTCAGGCTGGCCTTGAGCTCACTTTTTGCAGCCCAGGTTGGTCTCAAACTCGTACCGATCCTCCTGCCTCAGCCTCCCAGGTGCTAGGATTACAGGTGTGCGCCACCACACCCGCCTTTTTAATTTTTTTTCATTTTATTCTTCATTAACAAAGATGAACCTTACTGTCTCAGTCACTTTTCACTTGTTGCTGAGACAAAATACCCAATATCCAAATTTAAGGAAGGAAAGGTTTATTTAGCTCAAAGTTAATAGTGGTTTCAGTACATACTCAGCTGGCTCCAAGACAGAGTAGAACATGGCAAAGAGAAGCTGTTCATGGTGGCAGAAAACATCAAGGAGCAAAGGCAAAAGGGGGAGCAGTGCCAGCAGGGGCAACAAGAGAGTGTGTCTGTCTCCCTGTATGTTGCATTAAGGCCATTTGCCCCAGAGTGGGTGTGTCACTCATTCCCAGAATCCCAGCAGCATTTACATTCACACTCCCATCACTAGGTCATGAATTAATCATAAACTTTTAGAAGTTCTCCCCATAAATGCATGAGGCTTTGGGAGAACAACTAGATACAAATCACACCATAACAATTACCTTAAATATTCATTGCTCATCGGTAATATTCATGCATGTATTATGTGATACATATATGTGGAAGTATGTATTCATGTTCTTTGTCCTTTATTTTATTTTTTATTTAATGACTTATTAGGGCTCAATATAGTTTTTATATATTTTTTATTTTTTGTATTTTTAGAGAAGGGTCTACTGGGTATTCAGGGTCTCACTACGAGATCGGACTCGTAGTGATCTGCCTGTTCACAGCCTCCCAAGAGCTGGGATTACAGACGTGCACCACTATGCCCAGTTTCAGTTTTTATAGTTCTAAGAATACTATTTTGCTTATGTGTCGTACATAGATACATGCTAAAAGTGTAAAACAAGCCTTAAAATGAAAACAAACCAAACAACAACAACATCCTTGTACTCTCCTATTCTTTCCTTCCTGACCTAGCCTGTCAAGTTGCTGCCCTCCATCTGTGTTGCTGACACGTGATACGAAACGCCCACTGCATGCACTAAAAAAAAGAAAAAAAAATCTGATGCCTTAGAATCCTTTCATTGCTCTAGGTAGGCAGAAAATTGCAAGGATTCAAAGAAAAGGTCCTAAAATATACCTACTATTTGTCTGTTACTAAAAAGTCTCTATACTGGGTCATATACAGTGGCTAAGCGAAGTACTTCAAAGCCCCAGTTGATTACCGCATAACTGGTTTCCCTTCTCCACTATTACGTTTAAATCTAGAACTCTGTGAAGTAGTTAGAACCTTACCATTTCTACTAATGAAGAATAAACAAAAAGAAAAAACTGAGGTAAAGAGAAATTGCTCAGACACTGGACAGATTCTACTGTTCAGCCCTCAAATCCTACTATCGCTGTAAGTATATATTTTTTTTATCTCATATCTTCTGCAGACTCATTTGTTTCCATTTTTTTCCTCATTCCCTCAGGAAATGGCAGAACATTTAGGGAAGATTTTTGAGTTGGGAAATACTATCACAGCAGCAGAAAAGCTGGACCACATGGGCAGAAGGGAAGGGGTTGTCACGGACTAGTCATAAGCTCTATCCAGATCTCATTTATCTCAGTAAGACAGCATAAAACTGAACATGCCAGTCCCAAGCCTCCATGACCCAGACTTTTCACCTATAAGACACAATGACTGGCTACAATAATTAATACACTTGTCAGCTTCTATGATACTACAAAAAGCAGAGGGAGAAAGAGCAGAAATGCAAATAAGCACCTCATGCTGCAAACCATTAATACAAAAAAATATGGTGGAATTTTAACAACCTTTTTTAAAAAGTACCAAAACTCTATTCAAATTAGTGTTCCTCCTGCCCAGGCTAATAATCACAGCAGTCATTTGTAAACTGGCAGATGGTTCTCACTAAAATACCAACCTCTGGTCTCCGCTGGGCCCTACAAATGTAATTCCTACCAGTGCTCACCAGTCAGCTCAAATTTACCTATTAAGTAAAAAACTGTACATTTTAATAGTCACAACAGGAAACTCCTGTCTTGTAAGTCCTGTTATACCCACAACCCCAGGAGGAAACCTCAGTAGTATTTAGTATTTCACTTTAGAGCTGATGATCAGAACAGTAATCCTGTAAGCACAGAAGACTACTATTAATACTGCCAGCATACACCACACGTTTCATGAGTTAAATGTATTTTAATTCTTTCATTCCTTAGCACCCAAATCCAATTGATTTTATACATCTAATGATTATTCTTCAATTTGGATATATTCATGAATACACACGCAGCATCATTATATATAAAGCACTGAATTAGGCAGCAACAAAAACTTCTATAACAATGATTACTAGGAAGAAACATTTGCTTTCCCAAGAAAGAAATGGCTCAATAAAACAAAAACTGACTTTATGTCCTTTATATATCTAAAAGCATGCAAAGCATGAGTACAACAGCAAATAACTCTTGTTCCAGAGAATACAGTGTACTTTCAAATGAATTCATCCACTTACATTTGTGCAACTGTTATATGCAGATCTTGCCAATGAATTTTAAGAAATAGATTTAATGCCAACACTCTCATGGCACTTGATATATGTAAGGCACTGTGCTAAGCACATTTTTTTTAAAGTATTTATCTAACTTATTTGTCTATTTGGTATAGCCTCACTTTGCAGCTTGGACTCATAGCAACCCTCCCGTCTCAGCCTCTCCAGCACTGGGATTATAGAGTGCTCCACCATGCCCAGTTTTGGTGGCCGGCTGGCACGCAGTGCCAGGTAATCAAAACTGGGTCCTTGTACTTGGCAGGCAGGCACTTAAATGGTCTTTAAGTGCTTTTTATTCAAGTTTCACTTAATCCAGTATAATGAAGTAGCCATTATTATGAGGATTTTATAGATCAATAAAGTACAAAGTTTAAATAACCTATAATTACACCAGCAATAAGAGGAAAATTGTCCCTAAAACTAGAATAAATCATTATAGTAAACAAGCAAAGTAACTATTTTCTGGCCTTTGTAGCAGGTACACTATCAATTACAGAAAAAAAATTCACTAAAGGGTACGAGAGGAAAGGAACAAACTTATCAGCTATTCTTCCTACCTATGTCTTCAGTACTTGGATTTAAATTCTTCATTTGTCTCTGATGTTTTACCTTGACCAGGACTTTCCTAAATTTATAAAACTGGAAGTGCTTTTCACATTTTGATGCTTCTGCATCTGTATATGTCTTTTGGTTTGCACAAGTGGGCAAAAGGATCAAGAGTGCAGAAACAACTCATCACAGACAGTGAAGTCTATAGGAACAAGCCACAAGCAATACTCTCCCCTGAGTATTGCAAATATGGTTAAACAAGATCAAATCCATATTTCCTAAGAATGCTCAACTATGTCTACCATCTCTTCTATGACTACAATTACTGTAACTCCCTCACAAAAACACTTTACTAAATGAGGGTTTGGACAGTTCAGATAACCAAGAACTTAACCTTTTCTCAACTGTGACAAAGTATGAACAAGGATAGCAAGCCCCAGTGGAACTCTTGATAGAAACCTGCTGCTGGTGAAATGTCAGACCAGCCACCATGGATAAGTGTGAACTGAACGCCAAGATTACTAGAGTTGAACAAGATCTCTGGAGTTAAGGACAGTACCTCTGAGGCAGAAAGTGTACACAACAAAAATTTCCTTTGTAAAACTCAAACACCAAGTTCAACCTACACAACTCCATGCGGTCACTGTGACATACGCTATCAACAGGGCTCCTGCGCCAGGTACAGTTTTACATTACTGCAGCAGTCTTTCTCCCATATGATTTTGAGATGGGGTGAGAAGGGAAAAAACAGGAGTTCAGTCCATGTAAATTAAAAGCATTCATTGTAACTGCGCAAAGCACTAATAGTGCAGTTGTCTAGTATCTTTTCATGTGTGTGACCTAAGCCTTTTCAAATCTTATAAAAAGTAAAAATGTTTTCCTGCAAAACAAATTATTTTGGAATAATGTAATTTGCTATGATGGAAATGTACTTATACAAAGGGAGCAAGTCTAAATAAATGTAATCTATATGATTTCTATAAAAGTACTACAGGGGCTGGGGAGATAGCTCAGTTGTTTAAGCACCTGTCTGGCAAGCAATACTCTTCCCTGAGTATTGCAATCCCTAGTACCTCATGCAAGCCACTGAAACCAGGCACATTCCTATAATCTCAGTGCTCATGGAAGCTGAAACAAGAGGATTACTATGAGTCCAAGTTGCATAACAAGATTCTGCAACAAATAAATAAAAATTAAAAAACAAAATTTTTAAAAAGTACCGAGAGCTCAATAAAGTTTAAATGGAATAATTTTACTAATAATGTGTCAAAATTGTTTTCCAGCCGGGCGTGGTGGCGCACACCTGTAATCCCAGCACTTGGGAGGCTGAGGCAGGAGGATCGGTGCGAGTTCAAGACCAGCCTGGGCTACAAAAGTGAGCTCAAGGCCAGCCTGAGCTGCATAGCGAGACCCTGTCTCAAAAAGACAAAAAAAAAAAAAAAAAAAATTGTTTTCCAGCCAAACTTATTTCTGAAATTTTTTACATAGATTTTTTTACTTATGCATTTTACCTTTAAATCATAAGGAAAAAGTGTTACTATAAATTCAGTAATGCTGTTATATTTCTCAATTTTTAAGGAACTTAATGTGCTAAAAGAGAATGATGTATTCCACCCAAATGGATTAATATGCCCATTTATACTTTAAAAAAATGTATTTAGTACAGGGTCTACAGGGTCTCACTACACAGACTGGACTCATTGTGATCCTCCTGTTTTCAGCCTCCCAAGCACTATGGATTACAGGCAAGTGTCACCAAACCCAGACTCAATCCACCTCTCAGCACTCCCCGCACCAGGGGTGAGGTGGGGCCTGGCACAGCTCACCAGGGATTAAACTCTGGTCCCTGTGTCTTCCTAAGCAGGCACTTTAATCTGATGAGCTGTCTGCTAGCCCTTGTGCTCCTAATTATGAAAACATGGCCAAGATGGTGAGATGTTCAATGATGAAAGGCTAGAGACTGATAATTTCCCTGTAAAAGAATAATGAAGGAGACCACAAAGATAATCATAAATGTCTCTCTATGTAAAAAAAAAAAAAAAAAAAAAAAAAAAAAAAAAAAAAAAAAAAAAAAGCTAAAAGAAAAAATAGAGCAGTTTTAAAATGGATCACAGGTAACTGTTAAACACAACAAATCCAATCCACAACGTAATTTCTTAACTAATCTATAAAACCATCAGGTTTATAGTGTGGCTAGGACACAAGGAGGCGCACTTTAGAGTGGACTTCAATGGGAACAACAAAACCAGACAGCACTGAATCATCATCATGTCCGATCTCTCCAGGAACAAGCAGGAAGGTGGATGGGCTTCTACAGGAGGCTGGGAACACCTATGGATCCGTCTGAATTTTCAGACAGAATACTGGTTTATTATAGAATCAATTTTAACTTTTCTCTGTATATAATCTATACTTAAAAGCTGGATTTTTGGCTTTCACTTCTGGAAGCATACTTAATTTCAGGTCCATGAATTACAAAAGTGTCTGGATAGAGTTTACAACAAATTTTTCCTAAAACCTGATGAAACAGAAAGGTTGAATAAAAAGGAAGCACAAAAGAACTGAAAGCTTGAATCAAAAGAAAGTAACTACTGAGTCAAGGGAACCATTTAATGCACACCAGCTAACATGTTATCACAGTAACTCAGGCATCTGAAAGAACTCCAGTAATATTAATAAATATTAATAAGTGCTGTACTGTGACTTTTCCATTACATAAAACTACTTGCAGATATAAACAAGAAATTTACTTGGCTTGTTTATAATATTACTCAAAAAATCAAAACTTTTAAAAGAGGAAACAAATTTCAACATTATAAGCAGTTTAGTTATCCTGAACATGAACTAAGGTTATCTTAAGACAAAACAGCTAGTTCATACCAGAGTAGACATTAAAGCCCAAATCTTGAGATGCCTGGCACCACTCTGCAATAGCTACTTTTTCAGCCTTCCATTTCCAAATGAGAAACACAAAATCCCACATTTAACCATCTCTGACTTTTTTTGAGGGGGTTTTCCATATTACTATCTCAGTTCTTTATAAAGTTTTTAAAAATTGTTTTCATTTTTTAAAGAGTATAAAATAATATTAGAACAATAAATTATGAACGATAGAGTTTCAATAAAAAGTATTTAAAAAAATAAACTTGGGACATTGGTTATGGCCAAATATACTAGAAAATCTCACTTAAAACTACTTTGCAACATCTGTTAACACAAAAGGGTCTAACTCACACTGAGATCATGATATTCAGTTTTTCTTGTACTTCTTAAGCCACTTTGCTCATACGGTTAAGTATCCATAAATTTTTATGCTTGTCGATCTTCTCAGAGAAATTAAAAATTATTTATGATTGAAAGGATGATGTTTTTAGGAAAGTGTTTTTTAACTTCATTAGTTTACTACTCAGCTGGGTAGCAAGCATTATTTAATTCCATTACAATTCTTTGATCTAATTTTCATTTGCAAGTATCATTTTTAACTGTTTGGGGGATTTTTAGAGGGGATGGTTGGAAAAGGTCCTAATTTTTTAGCCTTTCAGCATATAGAACATTAGTTTGATTTTATTTACCTGCTAACTGAAAAGTGTCAGCTCTTATGTCTATTCTGATATGTTTCCAAAGGACGGGGCTACAGAATCACTGGCTCAGATGCTGACTGCTGGATCTGGCCTGGGTGGAGCAGCAGCAGAGAGCTGGTGCTTTGGAAGCTATAGGCCACCTCTCAAAGCAAGCAAACATATCAAAAAACACCAGCACGCAAGCACGGAGAGCACCTACTGAGCCACACAAAGCTTGTTATATGGCCCAAGGGACAGAAAGATGTTTACATCCACCCCACATATCAAGCACTGGAGATTGAACCCAGAAGTCTCCCCACTGTGTTACAGAATCGGGCCCCTTCATTTTCTTTGACTGGGTTCAAATTTGTGATCCTTCTGCCTCAGCCTTCCAGAGTACTGGGTAACAGGCTTGCTCCACCATGGTTAGCAGGTGTACTTTTTAAAGTGTAGGAAATACAATAACTGCCCCCTACTAATAAGACAGCTTAATTTAAAAAAAAAAAAAAAAAAAAGAATTAAATCTAGTACTATGAAGATACTGGGTACTCTGTTTTCATAAAAACGAATTAATCTCCATTTGTCTTAAATAGTTAATATACGAAAAAATTTACTTTTTCAGCCAAAGTATCACTACAGTTCTAATCAAGAGCTGGTAAGAAAACTTACTCTAGATGAGTCATAGGAGGGGCTTGGTTGACCACTTGTTCCCCAAGATGTTGTGCCTCCACGTTCATCCATACCTAAAGAGGGAAAGAGTGAAAAAAATGTTCTGATGAACACTTTGGTATAGCAGAGGATATACACACTAGAGAGACATAATCAAGTTACTAATACTTAACTGGAAGCTGTTCTCACCCAGGTCTCTACCTCTTTTCACATTGCTGTCTCTACTACTGCATGAAACACTTTTCTAGATTAGTACTTGCTTATAGGAAAACAATACAGAATCCAGCTCCTACACCATAAAATAAGTCAAAAATTAATAAAACGATTCATAACTGTGAGTAGGTATTTCTAACTAAAAACCAACTAATTCAAACTACACCAAACCCTATCAAGTCAACATTAGTTATATTAAAACTGATCTAAACCAAACAGCATATAACTCAGCCCGGTTATTTTGCAGGTAATACTTCAACTTCCACTAAAATATACACAATCCAATTCTAAAAATGCAGATGTTATGAAAGCTGTCAAGAAAAATTCAAAGTGAGAAAAGATTACTAACCATTAACCAAAACCTATTCACTGTGTTCCTAACCTTCTGAAACTTGGGCTACTTTATTTTCATTCTGTCAATCTCTAGAAAAAGCTGGAAGAACTGGGAATCTCTCAATGCAGCGATTTCTACCCTTTCTATTTTAAAGACTCCAGTACTTTTCACCTTTGACTTGCAGGATTCCCAACCCCTTTAGAACTTCTGTAATAAATATAAAACACTGACTCTTTTCTGCGTATGCCAAGCCCTTAGGTATTATCATAACAAAACTCTATGTTAGAATCTCTCTCCCTTCTGAGTATTCCCAGAAGTCCTCTGAGATTTAGAAGAGAATGTGGTCTGCAGTAAATAGAATGCACCAATGCTCTAATAACATGCCATGATTTATAGGCCTCCTTAAGAGTACAGGATTCCCAACTGGACAGACAGGTGATAAAGACCAGGAAAAGGGAGGGAGGGCCAGTTTCTAAAAGATTGTCTTAATAACTCATCTAGCTGTTAGGACCTTAACTTATTCTTTTTTTATGAATCTGTATTTCCTGTATCATGTGATTAATGTAATTTTAATAGCTTTTTAGAAAAGAGTTGACACAGTAACAGTAAGTACAGTAATCCCTTCGATATGCAGTTTCATTTACTTTGGTCAACTGCAGCTGAAAATATTAAATGAAAAATACTACAAATTATAAATTTTAAGTAACAGTACACTACTATAATTTTTAATTTTATTATTACAATTGTCTTATTGTGAAACAATTTATAAGTTCAACTTTATCACAGATATGCATTTATTTATTTATTTATTTATTTATTTATTTTTTAGAACTTTTGTTTGTTTATTTATTTTTATAGCAGGCTCAGCCTGCCCTGCGGGCAGGGCTGGCACAGCATGTGGTGCCAGGGATCGAACCACAGTCCCTGCAGCTGCCCAAGCTTTCCTAAGCAGGTGCTTTAGACCACTGAGCCATCCTGCCGGGCCCCCAGATATGCATTTAAAGGGAACAACTTATGAGTCTTGGTACTTTCCACAATTTCAAGTACCTGCAGGGGCTCTGCAGATAAGAGGAAACTCTTGTACAGATAGTATTTCGGGAACAGTTCAAGTAAACCACAAGCTTTCAAATAGATTATGTATAAAAATATAGAATACTTTATTCATTGTTGGACAATTATTAGATTTCCAAACTTAAGAAAATATTTTATATGTGTAGGTAGCATCATATAAAAGCACACTTTATCGTTTCAGTATCACTAGTCCCTTGGGAATTACATTCTAAGTATTTTATTTTTTTTGGTAATCATTATATAATAGAATTCCTTGTCATCCAACCCAAGACAAAAACTTATTAACCTTAAAAAGCTACTAATATATAGTAATATATAAAACTGCAAATAATTTTACAAAAAGTTGTGTGCACAAAAAAAATCATACTTTCCTTGACAAAATACGATGGAAATTCCTAATAAAAATAGTAAGGCCATAATTTTTTATTTTCTGGACTTTTTTTTATAGCAAATGGTTAATGAGGCTTCCGTGTAATGTTAAATACATTTGTAAAGGAAAACTGTGGAGAGATGGGTATTAGCAACAGGTAAGTCAAGACAAAATTTACAAGAGATAGAGACACATAAAGTTCTATGAAAACACATTTGTTACCAAGTGACCCTAATTCCTTTCAAAAAATAAAGCAAAGGAAACATTAATTAAATAAAATGGTATTCAAACAGGTAGCTGAGTCACTGAAGAGCACTATCTACAGCTGCCACTGGACATGGCAAGGGGCTCAAAGGGTACTACAGAACAATAAGGACCTGGCTAGGTTTTAGACTGTGAGCTCTGTAGTTGCACTGTTAACATATCTAGACTGAGGAAAATGCTGTGGCTGGCACCGACAAAGGCAAGTCATTTTCTCTGTATTAATGAGTGCTTTGTGCTGAAGACAATGGCTATACAATCACAGATGAGTGACAGGAATGATAAACCTTCCAAAGCTTCAGCCTTTAAGATGAAAGTAAGCAGAATAAACTTGAACAAAGAAGATAAATTTAATACAGATAATACACAAAGTGATCAACATCTGGAGAGCACAGACCACAGCTGCAATACAGTGATGGTGCAGGGAACATTTTTGTTAAGATATACTTTTTTTATTTTAACTATTTTCTTTTTTGGTGTCGGGAATCAAACTCTGGTCCTTGTGCTTGGTATACAGGCACTGCACCGCTGAACTACACCCTGGCCTCTGTTAAGATGCTTAAACTGAGCCCAAACCCCACCGCTGGGAGCTGAGCCCGCGCACCCGCTGCGGGTAAGCCCCTGCGGCCCTCTGCCCCGCCTCTGCGTTCCCGAGACTAACTTCCTGTCCCAACCCAGCCCAAACCCCACCGCTGGGAGCTGAGCCCGCGCGCCGGCTGGGTCAGGATCCTTGGCCTGCCTTCCCTTTCCCCC
>PVJA010031313.1:0-25031 GCA_004027025.1 Myocastor coypus | reverse complement strand
GAGATAAGAAGGCCAGGAAAAAGTACATTGGGGAGTCCAAAGTCTGGCTGCACATTATGGTGATGAGAATGAGCAGGTTTCCTGTGACAGTGACAATGTAGGTGACGAGTAGCACACAAAACAGAATTTTCTGCATCTCAGGATTCTGAGTCAGCCCCATTAGAATGAACTCGGTCACGTTCATTGTGTTTTCTCTCATGTCAGTGCCCAGCCAGCTCCACAGGTGACGGATCAACGCATAAATGGAAAGGCTTTTTTACTAAATGTGATGAGTCCGCATCTCTGTTGTCTTCAGAAAGCCAGAATTTCTAGTAAAACAAAGGAATAAGAAATAATAAAAAAGAATTTAAAAAAAAAAAAAAAGCTATCTTCTTTTATAGTATTCCGGAAGAAGAGAGACACATTACATTTTCTATTTTGGAAAAGGAGACCAGATCATCCTTTGCAGCTATTTCACCTCGTGACAGGCTGCCAAAACCCCCACTGCAGCACTGCTGATGATGTGTGAAGTCTGCTTAGAAATTCTTAACAAGGGCCAGCTGGATAGCTCAGCGGACTACCGTGACTGCTTCAGCAAGGGCAGGGATGAAGGTTCAGTTCCTGGTGTGCCATGCCGGCCATGCCCTCTGGGCTAACAGAGACGGTCGCTGAGACGGGTTGTGGTGTGAGGTTGAAGATGGAGGGATCTCTCTCTACAAGTCTGATCTGTATAGTGAGACCCTATAGTCCCTGTACTAAATATATAAGAAATTCTTAGACAAGATACAGAGAAACTGTCCTTGACAGAGTAAATGGGAAGAAAAGTAGGGACCAAGAAGCACTATGTGTCTCTACAGACTTTCCAAGTGCAATGGAAATATTATGAACTGAAAACATCTCCTAATTTAAAAATATAAAAGAATTTAATTCAGAGTCATCTGTTTCTGGGGCTGGGGAGATAGCTCCATGGCACAAGTTCCTGCCTGGCAAGTACAAGGTCATGAGTTTGAACACTGGTCCTGCAAAAAATAAATAAACAGTCAACTGTTTCATGAAGCATCCAATAAATATTAGTTAAACGAATACTTAAGTTGTTAGAGGACTCTAGCTCTCTGCTGTCTTTCCTCTTTCTAGCTGTCTCTACAACTGTCAGTGACTCATTCCCTCCACACCCCGTATGTCCCTCTTACCATGCAGACTGCCGTACTCAAGGTCGGCCTCAACATCTCACACCTGTGTGCAGTGCTTGCTGAACTCAGGAGAAAAGAGTGCCCATGAGGTATTTATGTGGCTGCTTCTCTCCTAAACTTCAGACGGAGGGCCACCTCAGCTAAGAGTGTGGCTTCATAGTGTGCACCTACACAAAGCTTGCACATCTTTTCTCTGCCCACACTCATTTTTTGCCCACTCAGACTCAGGCCACATGGTGGCAAAGCCGACTGCTCTTACTACCTGTGACAGGACTTATCTATCCCCATCGGTTCCTCTTAACTTTAGGAAGTTAACTTGGCAAGGAACCACAATGAAACTCTCTTTAAATTTTCCATTTCTTTAGTCCTTCTTGACAAGGTGCCAAAGATACAGAACATTCCTATTTTTCCTTGGTGAGCAAGGACATGTGAACAAGGAAACAGCTCCCTTTCTCATAGACATATTTTGTTCGGTAGTCATTACATTTGTTGCCATATACCTAGTAAACAAATTTACTATTTATCAAGAGAGTCTTTAGAATGTAATGATAAAAGTTTTATTTTTACCCTGATACCAAGAGTCAAGCTCAGGGCTTTGCCCTTGCCAGGCAGGTGCTTGTGCTACTGAGCTATATCCCCAGCTGAAAGTCTTCTCCCAATGTAGGCATAGCGTTGCATGCCTCTCACTTCAGTGATCTTGCAGGCAGGGTGAGGCAGGAGGATAGCAAGTCCAAACTCAGCCTGAGAAATTGAGTGACTTAGCCCAACTCTTCAAAAAGTTATACATATGGGGCCTGGCGGGATGGCTCAGTGGTCTAAAGCGCCTGCTTGCGAAAGCTTGGGCGGCTTCAGGGACCGCGGTTCGATCCCTGGCACCACATGCTGCGCCAGCCCTGCCCTCTGTGCGGGCTGAGCCGGCCATAAAAATGAGTGAATAAACAAATAAAGGTTCTGAAACAAAAAAAAAAATAAATAAATAAAATTTTTTTAAAAGTTATACATAAATGTTACATATGGGGAAGGGAGCACTGAACTTTATAAACTTCAGCAAGAAGTCTCCAAATCCTCTGAAAACATTGTTTTGCAGTCTTTCTTGTGAAGGAATGCAGCATAACATAAAGATGAGTACAAGCAACGGTCAAAATATACAGTGAATAAATTTCAAACCACATTACAGTAGCTGACACTTTACCATTAGTTACCTTCAAAATAATTTTTCCACCTCAAACACTTGTCCTGTCAATCTTGTCACTTTCTGAAGTAGTTCTACAAGTCTTCTTTCATGAGGATCTTTATACATTTAACTAAAAACTCAGTGAAACTGCTGCCTGATTGCTCTCCAGTGAACAAACAGGCTTTTCCCTGTGTCCTCTGCCATCTTTTTTTACTGAGTCTGGCACACATTCTCAGCTCTGCTCTGAAATGAAACTGAGGATGGAAAGAAAGCAGCGTAAATCTGTTCAGTATATGGAGGCAGCTCTAGCAGAACCTCTGTGCATTCAGGAAAAACTTCTGGAACCAAATGGAAAGTGCCTAGAGCAATGGGATAAATGTGTTCTGACCTGGGGCTACGGACATTAATTTGAGAGGAATCAATAGCAATGTGTCAGTCTGTGTGCATTTCTCATACAAATACACGTTCACACTATTTGTAGATCACTTGTAGATCTACGTTTGTTTAGTCTGTGTAATCTAGGGCACAGTCTTCTGCGTTATAGAAGCCTTTGTGCCTTTCACTTCCATAAAGCTATTTCACAAATTATTTCAGTTGTAAAACCAGACAATATTTTAAATAACTGATGTTCACAAACATGTAAATGTTATCTGATCGAGGTGCTATTGAATATTCCTGAGTGTTATATATAAAACATTTTCTTTTATTTAAAACTGATTACAATTCTCCAGCTGAGTAATGTGAAGTACATTGCATTCTTCTTTGGACACACCACAGTGTTTTACTCTCCTGTCCTTAATTAGTGAATTAAGGAAAGTCTTCATCATGTGTTCATTTAGTGGTTATATGACATTCATGACTATATGTTGAAAACTCCCTTGTCATTTTATGTCAAAATTGCTAATAAAAGCATAAATAATCACGAAGACAGCCATTCTTGCTATGTGTATTATTACATCATGAACTATTCTATTTTACTGTATTGGGGATTTATTTGCATTTTATATCACATGGAAACAAAATATAGAATTAACATTTTCTATAAATCTCCCAACTCACCTGGATTTAGCTACTCTGAACATTTTTATCAATCAAAATAAAACCAATGTCTGGAACAAATCATATTAATTTGGTCATGGGATAGATACATGTATGCATGTGTGTGTACATGTGTGTGTGTTTGCACACGAAGTGGAGACTATTCAACTATTACATATAGAATCGAAGTCTATTTAATAATTCATGCACAAGGTCATTTTCAAATGTTTGTTTCTTACTTGTACATATCCATGACACACTACAAAGTAGAGCTACGAGAGTGAAAAATATGGATTAAAATCTTCTTTCAAGGCCTACAATAAGAAAACAGAAAAGTGAATTTTTCTTTTAAACAGGTGTAGTTCATTATGGAAGATCGTAATAAATGAGCCAGAAGATAAAGCTGGGTGCAGAAACCGACTCTGAAGAGAGGGATCATTTTGTATGAGGCCATCAGAGAAGGTTTCATTGAGATAGCAAAAAGAAGACAGGAAATAGAGTAAGGAAAGAGAAGCAAGAAGATACGGGCGGGGTGATGCCAAATACAGATGCCCACAAGGGACAATCCTGGAGAGGTGGAGGAGACAAGGTCAGTGATAGGGCTTCACCAGGGATAGAGCAATCTGGGATCACTTGATACCAGGACTTTTAGACCATCTTGAGGCTGTGACTTCATTCTAAGTGGCAAAACCTCAAATTAGACACCACAACATGACTTAACTGCCAGATGATCGTCAGGGACCCTGTATGAAGGAAAGGGTGCTGAGGAGCAAAACCGAAACAGGTACACTTCTTATGGTGTCTCTGTGACACCTGAAAAAGGAAAGTGATTTTAACCGTGGTGTTCATGGGGAAATAAATAGACTGAGAAGGGAAGTCCAACCACTTACTTGACCTGAAGTGTGACGCTTGAGAAAATGCTGGCTCAGTTGGTCGTGGCTTCCGCCCATGGAATTGCCTCCATGGACTAAATTACTTCCAAAAGATGTGTTAAAAAATGTGGGTGTAATTGTATACTTTTCCCCATTTGTACTTCCTATGAAGCAAATTAAACTAATCCCTGTGTCAGCCACCTACTTGATACCTATTTTGTGTCCGTTCATGATCCAATCTCCCACTCATTCTCTCAGTAACTTCCCAAGCTATGTCTTGTCTACAGAAAATATTCAACAGTTCCACAAAATGCCTATATTTTTTAGAATTATTACCTTTGCTATTTCTCTCAGTCTACTATGTAATGTTGAACAACTTCCTTTTCCTGTTTTATTTGTTTCATCTATGAAATGAAGGTGGAAAGTCTTCTCCGTGTGAATACAATTTGCACCACCTTTTTGAAACAGTAAAATATAATTATGAACTGTGAAGGAGTCTGACATGAGGTCATGAGATCATGATTATTAAACTAACTCAAGTCTTTTTATGAGACAAAAATAATGAATTATTTAAAATCATACCATATTTATCTATCCTTTTTCCTGACGGCTTTCGCAGGCAATATCATTTTTTTCCTTCTTTACCAAAGTGACTCTAAGGTACTCAACATATACACTAGACTTATATGTTAATTTTGACCTTGAGCTCAGGGAGACACTGTTTGTCAGACATCATTACATTTCTTAAATATATACTTAACATCTAGCATAAGCATATTCACTTACAATTCGTGTCATTCGCTGGCAAAATCATGTTTAATGCATCACGTTGTACCTTACTGCTCAGCAACTTCTCTTCATTAACCACCGCACGTGATCCATCTGTGTCCACTTCTTCCCATCACCTTGCAATATCACTAGTTTTGTTATGCTAGAGATAAAGACAACGCTCGATTCTATCTGCCTAACCTGGGACATCCACCTGAGGTTCCTTCTTACCACTTCAAAATGCAAATGAGATAAGAGATGAAACCCTGTGCTCTAGAACACAAAGTCAGCAAAGAGCATTGCTGGAAGACGTAAGCGGAAGTCTATCTGGCCTCGAGTTTTCTTTTGACTTCACAGCACAGTGCCTCCCACATCACAGCTTACCTGAATAGTATTTACCCTTCTTCAGTGTTGCCCTACAAACAAAGTTTTCAAAAGACTGCCTCTCATTCTTACTTCTAGAGGCATAAAAAAGCCCAGTACGCAAAGCTCTTGGGAGTTTAAGAGATGACACCTGATCAGGATCTTCTGAGAATTCCTCACTTGCTCTGTCAGAAGTATTTATAGTTATTGATTAATTTATTTCACAGAGGCGATTAATAAAACATTAGTGTGACTTTTTAAATAGCATTTCTAATCTAGTCCAGGTTTACTAATAAATAAAAATAAATGACCATCATTCATTACTATAAACCACTTTCACATTAACTACAAAATGGCTCTTACAAAGTTTCAAACTCACAACTAGAAATGCTATGTCAAAGAATGATTTATTTTATGTACTCAGGATAGTGTAACTACTAAGCCAGAAAATTATAACTGAAAGCATCCTCTTTCCTACACAGAGTTAGTAACATTAAAGTGGCAATTTTATTAAATAAAATCTATACAGTGCAAATCCTATTAAAAATCAACAATTATATTAGCTTTCATATTTCCTATTGGTTTTTAAATAAGTATTGTACCGAATAGAACAATTATTATTTATATGGTTTAGTAAGTCTTCCATGCCTATATTTAATCAGAGCAACTACTTTGAAGAAACAATATGTTTTACAATTAACAGTGTTAATGTACAATCAATATTGAAAGTTTTATTTATTTATTTATTTATTTTGATGTATTTGATTAGTATAGGGTCTTACTATGCACCTGGGAATCATAGTGATCTTCCTGCTTTCATCATCCCAGGGCTGGCATTAGAGAAGTAAACCACATCCTGGACAATGTTTCATTGTACCTTGGGTTTATGGATGAAGTTGAAGATCGTGCTGGTGTTGCTCTCAGCTTGCTTAAGCAGCCAGTTTACTATCCCAGCAATCTCACCAGCCCTATTTGCTATCATGCTATTTTGAAAATCTGTATCAGTTTTCTTGGTTTCTGAACTATTTTTGAAATAAAATAAAATTTTGTCAGAACCAAAAGAAGTCCTAAACCTTACCTGGAACCTGAAAGGATCTACCAGAGCCAAAGTAACACAGCAAAAGGAGAAAAGGGGAAAGGCAGCATAATTTTGAAAATTTTAATTTACAACATAAACAACGTAGTACTTGGGCAAAAATAGACCCGTAGACCAATGAAATGGGATGGATAGCATAATAAAGACCACCAATGCAATTTTAGTCATCTGATTTTTAAACTTTTTTATTACTGTATATTTAAATGCATGCAATTAGGAGCAGGTGTATGTACCTAGCACTCACTCTTTTATTCAGTCCCCTTCCTCTGTCCTCTCCCCTCCCTCGTTTCCTCTTCTGATTCTCCTATAACTACTTTCATTCTTGTTTTTATTATTTATCTCAGCTCGTGTTATTACACTTACTGTGTACATTCGTTGAGGTTGCTTGGCTTTTGAGGAAGTAGACAAAGCATAGGCTGGAGGAAAGACAGCTTCTGCAACAAATGGTGCTGGGCTAACTGGCTATCCACATGCAGGAAGTTTAAGCTGGGCCCATATCTCTCATCCTCATGCAAAGATCAAATCAAATTAGTCAAAGGCTTAGAGATCATAACTTGGAATCAGCTGGAAGATAACACAGTGGAGACACTTGAAGTGATAAACTCAGGCAAGAACTTCATAAATGGAACTTCAATTGTACAAGAAATACCACAAATCAATGAATAGAGTTACATCAAACAGAGGGAAATAATGAATAAAGAGAAAGCAAACAGAAGAGAGAAATACCAGACAAAATTTAAAATTTTATCTATCTTGTATTGATACAATATCAAGCAGTAAATCACCATAACCTCAGTAGTTTAAAAGTTAATGTTCTTAGTTCCAGTTGGCTTCTATATGCTTAAGCTAGGGAGGATGAAATGAAATGAAGAAAATGTCACAGAAACTAAAGGGAAAACAAGATGTTACTATTGGACAAATGTGCTTTTTGCATTATTGTGGATTTAGAAACAGAGAAAACATAAAATATACTTGATGAATGGCATCTAAGAAGGTCTCTGAGCAGAAGGATGTACTAGCTTACTGCATCTAGTAGAATTTAGGAAGCAACTAAGATGTTCTAGAGAACAATGTTAGATAGTACAGAGCCAGAAATTATCGGACTTTAAAAATAAAACTACACAACATCTGTAGTTTCTCAGGATAACTTTACTAAGAAATACATTCTACCCTAGATGAATAAATCTCAGAGCACTGTATGAAATCAAAAATGGAAAGGGAAGTTTGACCGCAGAGCACTGTGATAACATCACAGAAATATGAAAGCTTGTCTTTCTAAAGCCCTTTAACAGATACAAGTGCTCCTGGTTGTTGGGACTGGGGCTGCCAGATTCTCACTCTAAAAAATATGTCTTCTTTCAAGGTTGGCAGCTGAGAAGCTGTTGTTATACACAGCACTTTGTGGGGCATTTATGGGTGGAAAAATCTAAGTCAGTGATATTTGTGTAAATTGCTTTTATCCCTTCAAATAAACTTCAAAACTGTTTGTAGAACACTCAGAAAAAATTGCAGTAATTATAGCAGGTTAGACCCAAATGAAATAAAAACCAATGTTGGATCGTCAAGAGTCTATGAGAACAAACAGGCTGGGAAACTACTGAACTATAAAAGCCCATGTTTTTATCGCATCTCAAAAATAATGGAATACCTTCTAAAGAAGATAGCTAGTGCCTCAAGGAAACACACTTGCTGAGTAATACTGAGGGAGTGATTTAACATATCCTTATGGATTTGAAAAACTGATAATATTC
Source organism: Myocastor coypus (assembly GCA_004027025.1). Lineage (NCBI taxonomy): Eukaryota > Metazoa > Chordata > Mammalia > Rodentia > Myocastoridae > Myocastor > Myocastor coypus. Next base: position 16,800 of record PVJA010031313.1, on the reverse strand, counting down.
ATGGCTGTGTACATCCTATTTATTCTTCCTTGAGCCTACGGGTCTCCAGGATCAGCCTATGTTCATTACACCACAGGGCACTGGTGACACAAGGAATACAGAGATGGCACTGTGTCTCCACTTCACCAGTCTTCTAATCCAGAGGACTAATGCCCGAGAGTTATAATCACACCACTGGGGCCTCATCTATATATAGACTTCAGGGAGATGAGGAAATGCTAGACCTAGAGTTTGGGTTAAGGGAGTATGAAACCTGGATAAGTAGTTTGCAGAGAAGGAACCACGCTGGGTATTACATTTACAGGAGGATGTGATTACTGAGACCAAAGGGCACCACATGATAGAACATATTTTCACAACAGCATTTCATGCTATATCAGTTCTTCTGAGAACACTGTTACGTCCTAATCAAGAAGCTGAGTCTGTCCAGTTCCACCCAAGTCCACATGGGAGGAGGAGCTTTCTTGTTGTCTTGATGAATGGATATGGCAGAATTAATTCTGTGTGCCTTCTAAGGTTATGTCTCACACTGATGCGGTCTCCTGGGGCACATGCTCTTTGAGCCCTCAGTCACTGAGAAAAATTTCATCACAGGGACAGCGCATATGCAGGAGAGGCTATAAAGAGGCTACATAGAATCAGGGATCCCTGTACACAATTTAAAGGGACACAAGGTAGTTTAGGTGCAGGAATCAAGACAGAGCCACCATGTGAGTGAAACCCTTTCAGAGGACTTAAGTCCCAACGAGTCTTTGACAGACCATCATTCAGACAACCTGTGACAGTCATCCACAGGCTCTGTTCGTGAGTTCCTCTCAGAAGGCAGTGACATAGCAACAAATCATTGTGTGCAGCTCACTATGAAGGGTGATGCATTACATAGCAATTGAATCTAAAATATAAGAGCAATTTAAACTATAGTATTAGCTCATAGATAAAATTTTCACAGAATAGGAAACTACAACCTACACTCCTAATATGTGAATGTCTATAAAGATACTGCGAAATTGAGTGGTTGATAAAATAATTGTGCTCAGAAAATATAACTCTGCATATGATAAATCAGAATGTATTTGCAACTCACACCATACTGAAGCTTCAAACTATATGTGGATAAATGTGGTCAATCCGGAAAGCAATAGTTTACAATTTAGAGAAAGTTACTTTCATATACAATGCAAAGTAGGGTAGGACTTTGAGAAGTAGCTGAAGAGGGCGTGCTTTTCCCCAAATCCATTTTTTAAACACTTGACAGAGAGTGTAGCAATAATTTTTGTGACGTGAGAGGCAGTGCACATTTTGAGGTCCAGAAAGATAGATATTCTCTGCATGGTTTTAGTATTGCACATTGCAATATTTGATGTACTTGTTTACTTCACAAGTATCAGCATATATAGTAAGGATGAGATTTAAACAAATAAGAAATAAAAGAGAATGAGACACAAGAAAAAATTGCTACAATATTATCCTGCTAAATTTAGTATAGTTAAAATACTAAAATTCTGCGTAAAAATGTGCAATTATGTTTTCCACATTGTAATGGGATTAAAGTTTAGCATATCAATGATTGATGGAAAATATGGGTTCCATGCTATGTCTAAAGTGTTTGACATCGAGAAAGATAGTGATGCTATGCTCTACTGCCTATTCTATAGGGTAATAGTATCATTGCTTCTCTTCTCAAGGGTTAAGAATATAAGTTTACAGATCAGAAACTTAGAGAAATAGAAGGACTACACAAATAGCCAATATTTTGACCCCAGTCCTCTAAGTCAGTGAAGACTCAAGACATAAGTGAATCTGCACTGCAATATTGTCTAATTCAATGGTGTCACAAATTTTCTGTTCAAGAAAATTATGGGACTATAGAGGAAAGGGATTGAAGATGTACAGTTGTGCCTAAGGAGAGTCACCTACGTAGAAAACATTCTCTTAGTCCTTCAGAGAGAACAAACTGTCCAAGCAATAGCTGTGACTCATCCAAATGGCTGACAGTGACAAAACTTCTACAAAATGCTCTACATGGTTTCAGGGTAAATCCTGAGGTTATTTGGCTGACCTTGACAGATACGAAAGTTACAACTTTTGTTATATGAGTCTTCCTTTAAATGACTCTTAACGATCCAGCAGAAAAATCCAACCATGATGTATAAAAAGTAAAGCCATATTATAATGCTGAGCTGTAAAAGGCTCAAATCAACAGCTTCTGACATTGCCAGTTCTGCTGATAACCCACTATTGTTATGGACTATTGGACTATATACAGCTACTTTACATTATTTCAAAAAGATGAAAGATTTCTACTAACAGTGTTTGGAAAAGATAACATGTCTGCATCTTGCACTCTGAAAAACTACTATGAAGACAACATGCAATGTATTAAATATTGCAAATGTCCTTCTAACCTGTTTTGAAGTTCTCTCATTGCAATTTATTTGTCATAGAAATTAATAAAATTAGAAAGTAAGCAGAAAAAGTGTGTGAAGTGACTGCAAAAAAGTAGGGGAGACAGGGGTTCAACCTCTACAGTTACCATGCAAGCCCTGGCCCTCAAGCATGCTGACAGGGCAACAAAAAAAAAAAAAAAAGAAAACAAATATGTGGGTGTGTGTATGGGGGGTTATGTGTGTGCGTGTAGCAATTTCCAATTAATATGCTATTTTGATTCAACTAGGAATATTAGTAGCATCAATATTTATCATGACGAATATTTTCATTTTACTGTGCAGTGACTTTTTATTTTTATTTCATCTTTTGAGTTCTTACACTAGGGAGACTGTATGTTTACTAATAGTTTTCTTTAATTATGAGTATTCATGTGTTTATGAACTTTTTATTCATATCGCAACATTTTAATCAACAAATTGATATTTCCTACGACATGCAGGCAAAGGCATTTTTATAAATCAAACCATAATCAAACACTAAGCACAAAAAATTTTATAGACTAAGAACATCGAGACATATGGTATAAGCATAGTATTTTTGTCTGAGATTTATGTACTTGTTCTAATGCATGAATTTAATTTTTCTGACACTTTATTCTGTTTAATTACAACAGTATATATCAGTGTTGTGATGCTGTTGAGATTTTGTGGGGAAATAAAATTTAAAATAGGGTTAAATTAAGTTCAAAATCCCTTGACTACTTTTATTCCAAAAACAAAGACAGTAGTGAATTTTAGAAAGAGAGATATTGAATGTGTTCTGAGATAAATAATTGTGTTACTTGTAGGTTACAGCCCATGTACTTAGACCTGAGGAAGTAGCGCAGGCATCCAAGTTCACACTGCTTATTAATACAGGCACTCTGCATGAGCCTGCAATCTGAAAAGACATTTTCTCAGTTTATAACAAAAGCAGAAACACTCTAACCTGAATGCTGTCTTTCTAAAGAAAAAATGTAGTGTGTGTGCTGCTATCCCTTGAAAGAAAATCAAAGTTAACTTTTTTCTTCCTTTCTTTCTTTGTAGTTTTAGTACAAGGTCTAAAGGGTCTCAGTATGTGAATTAGAGTTGCAGTGATCCTCCTGTGTTGAGAGTCTCAAGAACCACTGGCCCAGTTTCAATTACTGTCTCAGCTGTCCCCAGGAATGGGCCGGTCCCAGCTGGCCAGGGATCAAACCAGCTTCTGTATCAAACTAAACTGGCACTTTAATCCGCGGAGCTATTCAACAGACCTCAAATTTGACTTTAAAATATAAATTTGCACTAACATTTCTCTGACATAGGACCCCTTAATTAACATGTTTGACCATTACTTTTAATTCACCTATACAACAGGAATGCTCATAACAAAGTCTACCATGGAAAAGTATTTTGAAGTCAAATACGACATCTAAGAAAAGATTCAAAGTACAATAACTTTATATTTTTTTGTCTTTTTGAAACAGGGTCTCGCTGTACAGTTAAGTCTGGCCTTGAGCTCAGTTTTGTAGCCCAGGCTGGTCTCAAACTCTCACAGATCCTCCTGCCTCGGCCTCCCGAGTGCTGGGATTACAGGTGTGCGCCACCACGCCCAGCTAAAAGTACAATAACTTTAATTTCCCCTTTCCATGCCCAATCATAGTCCAGAAATCCTAAAAGGCAAGTTGTACAAGCAATTCATAAACTATACATTGCAATGAATTTTAGTACTATAAAGAAATTTCATACTATGTCCCTCTTTCATACTTGTGACACTACACATGAAATATTTAAGATTAAGTAAGTAACGATGGCTTAAAATTTTTATGCTTACAATGGCTTATGATGGTGCTATAATTACAATAAGTTACAATATATTGTTAAAATTATTTTGTTATGGCTAATCACTTTCAATTATAAATTGAGCTTTATGATGATTATGCTACACAGGGTAAACAGTATTTACACATGATTTGATCATGTTCTGATATCATGCCAGTGCCAGTTACACCTATGCATTGAAAGATCTGGGATTGTTAAACTCATGGGTAAAGAGGAAAACTGTGACAAAAATTATGAAATTGTAAAGTTCATGAGACAAAATTTCATGGGGTCATTTCCTATCTAGGATTGTGTTCCTGTTTAATAAGTTTCTAATGGAATTTTTTACCTCTGCATTTCTTGCTGTGTAGATGATAGGGTTTAACATAGGGGTCACCAGAGTATAAAATACTGCCACAACTTTATCCACAGGAAAAGTGGTTGCTGGTCGCAGATACAAAAACATACAGGGTACAAAGAAAAAGATGACCACTGTGATGTGGGAGCTACAGGTGGAGAGGGCCTTTTTCCTCCCTGCAGAGCTGTGAGACCTCAGAGAACACAGGATGAACACGTAGGAGAGCAACAACATGACAAAGACGATGGTACACATTGCCCCACCATTGAGAGCAACCAGGAGACCAAAAAGGAAAGCATCAGTGCACGCAAGTTGAATCAGTGGGATGATATCACACATGAAGTGATCTATCCTGTTGGGGCCACAGAATGGAAGCCAGAACGTGAGTAAAATCTGTCCAAAGGAGTGAAGAAAGCCCACTGCCAAACACAGCACGAGCAGAATGCAGCATGTTTTGTAGCTCATAGTGTTGGCATAGTGCAGAGGTCTACAGATGGCCACGTAGCGGTCGTAGGCCATGACCACAAGGAGGACAATCTCTGACCCTCCAAAGAAATGTTCAAGAAAAAGCTGTGTCATGCAAACATTGAAAGAGATAGCTTTTGTGTCAGAGAGCAAATTAGCTAGCATTTTAGGGGTTATGGAACAGGAGTAGCATGCATCTATGAGAGATAAAAAGGCCAGGAAAAAGTACATTGGGGAGTGCAAAGATTCGCTGAAAACTATGGTCATGCCAATGAGCAGGTTTCCGGTGACAGTGACAATGTAGGTAACAAGTAACACAAAAAACAATTTTCTGCATCTCTGAGTTCTGCGTCAGCCCCATTAGAATGAATTCAGTCACATTCATTGTGTTTTTTCCCATTTCAGTAGTAGAATCAATTTCAGAGGTGATTTATTAACCTGTAAAATAAAAGTCTTTGTAGTAACTTTGATGAGTCCACATGTTTGCAGTCATCAGCTAAGCCAAAACTTTTAGTAAGACAAAAATATTTAAAAACAGAAAATCCATTAGTAAAATAACAAATATTCTTTCATTGTATTCCAGGAGAAGAAAAACACATTACATATTCTGTTTGTAAAAGAGAATTAGATTAAACGTTTAGAGCTAGTTGTACTTGTGACAAGGCTGCTAAAATCTACATTGCCACACTGCAGAGGAGATTCACTTACCTGCACAGTTGATGTGTAAAGTTTGCTTAGAAACTCTTAAACAAGGCCTGGCCAGCATAGGGAGCGCACTAAAGCACCTATTTAGGAAGCACGTTGACAAGGGTTCCACTGCCAGCATGTTGTGTGTTTCAGTTGCTTTTCTCTCATTGCTATGACAAACACCGGACATGGACGCTTAGGGGAGGAAAGGTTTCTTTAGTTCATAGTTGCTGGACTTTTCAAGACACTGCCTCCATTCTGTAGGGTCTGTACGAGAGACTGGGGCACTGTTGTATCCAGGATGGTTCGCTCCATACCTCCAAGACAGGCCACCAGTCTGAGGGAGATGGGGAGAGGCTCATATTGACAGTTTAAGGGTGTGTACCTCCCTGGCCTCATCCCTCAAACCAAGTCCCTGACAGTTCCATGGTTTTCATGAGGCTTTGAGGGGAAAACTAGACACAAACCATAACATTGGGCTCCTGGACCCCCAGAGTCTCTTGCAAATCCTTCTCTTCAAAAAGCACATTACTCCATCCCTAAGAAATGCCATGTTCCAAATATTTTCATCCTTGCTGAAAAGTCAGAGTCCCAAGTCTTCTCCAAGATGCAAGGCAAACTCTCAAATGTGAGCCCCTGTACAAATAAAAAGTTAAACATTTCCAACATTCAAAGGCACAGGACAGACCTTGCCATTCCAAAAAAGTATAAACAGAGGGACAGAAACCACTGGGTAAAACAAGTCTAAAATACAGCAGGGCAAACATTAAGTCCTATAGTTCCCTGTGGAACACCCAAAGCAATCTGTGGCAAATTGTGAGCTCCATGTGGCTCCACCCCTATGGCATCCTTGATGGTATTTCCCATGGCTTCTCCTTAGACTGGTTTTGCTGCTCCCTTTCAGTTTTCCTTAGATGATCCGCACTCTTGGCCTTTGTAAACTTCTCAGGTTTCCATGGAGGAGGCTTCTCACTCTCTACTTCACACACTGTCTGGGGACAGACTGTCTGACCTCCTAGGCCTTCTGAAATTGAGGTGGATGCCTTCTTAACCTCAAAACTCCTGCATTCTGCATGCACCTCAAATCAATGCATGTGGATAATGCCAAGGTCTGCTGCCAGCTGAAGCAATAACCAGGCTTTCCTTTTACTTGGCTGCAGGGTCACATGCTTGGATTGCTGAGCACTCTGACCCTGATTCTGAGCAACAAATTCTCTATGCTGGTACCATTCTGAAATCTGATGGGGCATCCACCTACATTCTGGAACTGATGTCATCATCACCTGCATTCTGGAACATGGAGGTCTCTGGCTTTTTCTTCAAAGCAAAGTCTCTCAAGCTTGTCATTCTGAGGCTGGAAAGGTATCTTTTCTATGCTCTGGTACCTTGTGGGCAATGGAGATCTTAGCCTCATGTTACTAGTCCACAGCGTTCCTGGTGATTTACTTTTCGCCAAACTCATATTAAATCACTCTGTTGGGCTCTTTTGTCATTATTCTCAACATATATTTGACTAAGAACCCTCAGCAATAACCATGCAATTGCCCCACTATTTGACTTACTTGAGATTTACTTTGAAAGATTACTAAGTCCTACATGTTTAATCTCAGCCTTAGGCAAAGTCTCTGGACATTGGCAAAATTCAGCCAAGCTTTCTACCAATCCAAAACACAGATTATCTGGAGTTCAGCAACCAATGCAGTCCTTCTTTCTATCAGAAACTTCTCCAGCCTGGTCTTTACAAGCAGGATTATTATCAGTCTTCTGGTCTGAGGTTTGACCAGAATCTCCCCTATCAAAAAGCTGAAGCTCATCCAGTGCTTCTCTTACAGGCAAAATACCCAAACATTTCCTATATCTTCCCGTAAACCATTCCCAAAAGCTTATAATCCACATTGTCCCCACTCTTTAGTGTCTGGAGGAGAGGCTGGGTGCCAGGATGATCTACTCCATACATCTAAAACAGGTCGCCAGGTGATGGGGAGAGCACTTCGCTGGCCCCACACCTCAAGCCCCACGCTGGTCCTCTGGCTCTGCCCCTGGGGCCTTTCACTTGACAGTTCCATGATTTACATGAAGCTTTGGGGGGACAGCTAGATACAAACCGTAACACCGTGCCACCCTGACCCCTGGGCTTACTGAGCTGGTCACTTATATTAGACATGGTGTGAAGCAGAAAAAAGGAGAATCACTACAAGTCACACCTGTGCAGTGAGAACCTGCAGACTGAGTACTAAATACAAAGAAGAGAAGTTCTTAAAGATGATACAGAGAAACTGCCAGTCACCAAGGTGAAGAAAAATAGGAATGAAGAAGCAAATATGTATCATTACCAACTTCCAAAACATAATGGAACATTTCTGAATTTAAAATATCTACTGATTTAAAAAATAAAGGAGTTTAATTCAGAGTCATGTGCTTGAAAACATGTACTATAAATATGATTTAAATGAATACCTAAGATGTAGGACTCCTTGGTATTCTGCTGTCTTTCCTCTTTCTAGCTAACACTGAAGCACTATCTGTGACCCATTCCCTCAATCACCCACATGTCCCTTATGCCTGTTACCATCCTGGCTCCATCCCCGAGGTCAGTATCAACATCACCAACCTGTGTGCAGTGGGGACTGAGTTTGGTAGAAGAGGGAAGAGAGGGACCATAAGGCATTAACATGGCTGCTTCCCTCCTACAGTTCAGATGGAAGAGTCACCTCAGCAAGACTACAGTTCTATAAGGGTGCACTGCACCAAGCCTGAAGGCCTCTTCTCACCTCACAATCACATTCTGCCCACTCAGTTTCCAGCCAGGTGGTGGCAATCTCACCTGCCATTACAACCTGTGATAGGATTTATCTACCCCGATTGGTACATATTAATTGTAGGAAGTTAAGTTGAGAAGCATTCGTAGTCAAACTTTCTTTAAATTTTCATCAAGTCTTTAGTTCGTTCTGTCAAGGAGCCAAGAATACAGAAAATGTGCATTGCTTCCTTTCCAAGTAAGTTTATGGCAAGTGGCTTTTTCATAAAAGTTCCTTATTGAGTCATAACTATATTATTGTGATATATCTAATAAGTAAATTTATTATGGCTGGAAAGTCTATACAATATAATGTTAATAGTCATTTTTTTTCCCTTGATACCAGGTGTCAAGTGCAGGAATGTGCACTTGTGAGGTTGGTAGTGGTGCTGTTGAGCTATATCCTCAGGTAAAATTCTTCTTGTTTTGATTGGTAACAATGCTCACAGTAGGTAAATGAAGGTGACAGTATTGGGAGATTCATAGAATCTGCAGGCATGGTGTTGTGTGGCCCTAAATTCAGTAACCTGGGAGGGTGAGGCAGGAGGATAGCAAGTCAAAGCTCAGCCTGGGAAATTTAGTGACTCAGCCCATATTTCCAAAAATTTATACATAAACGTTCTGTGTACATTGGGCTGGGAACATTGAACTTAATGAACTTCAGTAAGAAGGCCCCAGATGCTCAGAAAACACATTTTGAAAAAGTGTTTCTTCTGAAGGGATGGAGCATAATGTAATAGATGAATACAAGGGATGGCCAGAATATACAGTGAATAATTTCAAGCTGCATTATAATAGCTGACATTTTACAATTCATCTCCTTCAAAATACTTGCTCAATTTCAAACCGTCTTGCCCTGTCAATTGGGCACTTCCTGGAGTAGTTATAGAAGTCTTCTTTCGTGAGGATCTTCATAAATTTCACTAAAAACTCGATGAAATTGCTGCCTCACTGCCCTCCAGTGGAGAAACAGGCTTTCTCTGTGCTCTCTTCCACCTTTTTCACTGAGTCTGGCACAGTGAGATTTGCAGCCCTGCTCTGAAGTGAAAATGAGGATGGAAAGAAAGCAGGGTGAATCCATTCAGCGTATTGAGGGAGTCCCAGCAGTACCCGTGGACATTCAAGAAAGACTTCTGGAAACAAACTAAAAGTGCTTAGAGCAAGGACTTATGTGCTCTAAGGGGGGCCAGGGGCTGCGCTTTGAGAGGAATCAATGGCAACGCATCACTCAGTGGGCATTTTTGGTAAATACAACCATACACTCTATTTGTAGATCAATTGTAGATTTCTTCAGTCTGTGTGCATTCTAGGGTGCTGTCCTCAAGTGTATGGAAATCTTGGTGTCTGTAAAACCTGGGCCTTTCCCTGCCCTGAAGCTATTTCATAAATAAATAATTTCAGTTGTAGAAAACAGACAATATTGTAAATAACTACTGCCCACAGACATACAGATGCTATCTGTCAAAAGTGCCATTTAATATTCCTGAATATATATATAATTTTATTTTATTTGAAATCTTTACAGTTTTCCAGCTGAGTAATGTAAAAGTACATTGTGTTATTCTTTGTACACGTCACAGTGTTTTACTCTCCTGTGATTAATTAGTGAATTAAGTAAAGTCTTCATCATGTATTCATATTTGTGCTTCTATGACGTTCGTGACTATATGTTGAAAACTTCCAGGTCTCTATGTAAAAATTACTGATAAAAGTTGAAATAATTTCAATGATTTCCATTCTTGCTATGTGTGATTTTATCATGAACTATTCCATTTTACTGTATTTGGGAGTTACTTGCATTTTAAATCAAGTGACAACAAAATGTGAATTAAAAGAAGAGTTTCTATGAATCTCCCAATACTGTCACCTTCATTTACCTACTGTGAGCATTGTTACCAATCAAAACAAACCCAAAATCTGGAACAAATACTAATTTGGTTAGGGGATAGGTACGTGTGTGTGTGTGTGTGTGTGTGTCTGTGTGTTTGAACACACAGTGGTGGCCATTTCACTGTGACATATAGAATCAAAGTCTATATAATAATTCATGAACAAAGTCACTTTCAAATGTTTGTTTTTTACTTGCACGTGTCCATGACAAAAATGTGAAGTAGAGCTATGAGTGAAAACTGTGGACGAAATCTACTTTCAAGGTCTAGAAGGAGACAGAAAAAAAGCAATTAAAAGAAAAACAGTACTCTGGCATAATATGGTAGACAAGTGAGAAAATAAAGCTGGGTCCAGGAACAGAGTCTGAGGAGAGGGATCTTTGTGTATGAGGCCAACAGAGAAGATTTCATTGAGACATATCAAAAAGGAGACAGGAAACAGGGTAAGGAAAGAGAAGATGCTTGAGGGTGTCAGCAGATACACACACCCACAAGGGAGAATCCTGGAGAGGGACAGAAGACAAGGCCAGTGACAGTGCTTTAGCAGGGCTGGAGCGAGCCAGGACTCTTAGACCACTCTGAGTCTGTGACTTCATTCTAAGTGGCAACACCTCAAAGCAGAAAACACAATCTGACTTCACTGCCAGATGGATCATTAGGGACCCTGCATGAAGAAAATGGTGCAGAGGAGCAAAATTGAAGGGGGTACATTAATGATGGCATTTCTCTGACACCTGAGGGGAAAGTGATTTTGACCATGTTAGTCATGAGGAAATAAATAGACTAGGAAGGGAGGCCGAACAACATACTTCTCATGCAGTGCAACATTTAAGCAAATGCTGGCTCACTTAGTTGTGACTTCTGCCCATGGACTGGCCTCCATGGACTAAAGTACTTTCAAGAGACATGAGAAAAAATGTGGGCGAGATTTTATATTGGTCCCTATTTTTACTGTGTTTGCAGGAAATTAAACTAATCCCTGTGTCAATCACCTACCTTGTATCTATTTTGTGTCTGTTGGTGAGATAATCTCCCTTTCATTCTCTCAGTAACTTCCCAAGCTATGATCTTGTTTAGAGAAAATATTCAGAAATTCCATACATACCTCTATTTTATGCAATGATTACCTTTGATATTTCTTTCAGCCTACCATATAATATTGAACAAATTCCTTATCCTGTCTGATTTTTCCCATCTATGAAACGAGCCTGGGAAATTTTCTCAATGTGAGTATAATTTACATCAACCTTTTTGGAACAGCAAAATATAATTATGAACTCTAAGCATGAGACCACGACATTATGATTATTAAACTAAATGCATTCTTTCTATGAGACAAAAATAATGAATCATTTAAAATCATAGCGTATTTATCTATCACTTGCCTGATGGTTTTAGCAGCCAATATCATTTTTTTTTTCTTCTTTACCAAAGCAACTCTAACTTATTTAACATATACTCCAGACTTACTGGTCAATTTCGATATTAGGCCCAGGGAGACACTATTTGTTACACATTATTCCATTTCTAAAATGTATACTTAAAATAAATTTCTAGCATAAACGTGCTCACTTACAATTCCTGTCATTCCCTGACACAATTGTCTTTACATACCTTGTCCGCTACTTTACTGCTCAGCATTTTCTCCTTATTAACCAGCCCAAATGATCACCTGTGCCCACTTCTTCCCATCACTTTGTAATAGCTCTAGTTTTCTTATGGAGACATAAAGACAATGCATGGTTCTACCTGCCCAATCAGGGAGCATTCACCTGAGTTTCCTTCCTGTCACTTGACAATGTAAATAACTATTTCAGAAGGAAAACTGAGACAACAGCGGAAATCTTGTGCTCTACAACACAAAGTCAGCAAAGATCTTGGCTGGAAGACCAAATCCAACTCTGCCTGGCCTCAAGTTTTCATTTGGCTTCACTGCAAAGTGCCTCCCACATAACTACTTACCTAAATAGTATTATCCTTCAACCTTGCCCACCAAAGAAAGCTTTCAAAAGTCTGCCTCTCATTCTTACCGAAAGAAGCTTTAAAAAGACTCAATACAAAAATCACTTGGGAATTTAAAAGATGACGTCTCCTCAGGATACGTTGAGAATTTCTCAATTGCTCCTCCAGAAATATTTAAAATTATTGATTTATTTATTTCACTGAGTCAATAACACATTACCATCCCTGTTCAAACAGTATTTCCAACCTAGTCCACAGTCACTAATAAATAAAAATAATTATTCACCATGCATTACTAGAAACCACTTTTGCATTGACTACAAAATGACACAGAGATAAAAGTGTATTGTTTCAAATTCACAGCTAGGAAAGCTAATTCAGAAAATGTTTTTTTCTTGTACCTAGGATAATATAACTGTTAAGTCAGAGAACTATAACTTAAAGCATCCTCTTTCCTAGACAGACTTCATATCATTAAAATGATAAGTGTAATATATGAAATCTATAGATTTAATGCAAATCCCATTAAAAATCAACATTTATATTATCTGTCATGTTTGTTGTTGGTTTTTAAATAAAGGTTGTACTAAGAAGAACAGTCACTACTTATATGATTTGATTAATCTTACATGCCTGTATATGATAATGTGAGCAACGACTTTGAAGTAACAATATGTTTTATAATTGCCATTGTTAATGGTAATCAATTTTAACATTTGTATTTATTTATTTTAATGTATTTTGTTGTTAAAGGGTCTCACTAAGCACCTCAGACTCATAGTAATCCTCCTGCTTTCAGCATTCCCAGGACTGGGGTTAGAGCTGTAAACCACCACCAGGACTATAATTCTTTGTGCCCTGGGTGAAGCGATGGAGTTGAGTTTTGTACTGGTGCTTGTCTAAGCTTGCCTGAGCAAGCATTTTAGTCCAATCAGATATCTCACAAACTCTATTTACTATCATCATTTTTATATAATTTTATTACTTTTCACAAGAAATAGCGAGATAGATTCAAACCACGTTAGTAGGACATCCACAAAAATCCACACAACTCATGTTGTTGTCTTCCTAGCAGTTGTTAAGAGTACACGATGTGGACTGATAACTTTTATAAACACTGTTGGTACAAATATTTCTTCTCATTGCAATAAGAGAAAGTAGTTATATGCATAGTCCAATATTCCATAGTAATATTGGGTAATCAGCATATTGATATTTGTGCTTGTATGTTTATAGCAGCACAATTTGTGATAGCCACATCTTGAAAACAATCAAAATGCCCATCACCTGAATATTCTGCCTCAAGTATACAAAACAAAACAAAAATAAATAAATAAATAAATAAAAATATAGCTTTAGAAATATCTCTAATTATAACAGGTTGATTTATTTGTGTTCAAATATATTTCCTAAAATAAAGAGATGGGTGTTCCTTTGCATTAGAGAAATGGTATTTGGAGAAGTTTTCAAAAGACTTCGTCCTCTGAATAACCACTAGGATGACAATAATATGCAATGAATTATTTATTATAACTGTCCTACTAAACTGTTTGCAGACTGTTTCATTGCTACTTTAGTGTCTCATTAAAATGAATAAAATTTAAAGAGAGAGAGATTATGAGACATTATACATAATTTGGAGTTTGCTTTGATGACCACAATTACTCTGAGTAGTACGGTAGAAAACAGTTTAAGACAACTGAGACTATGCAATACATGTACTTTGACACTTGCACATTGTAGTGTTGTAATATTGTCTTTCATTTTAGTTACTATTCTCACTGCTGAAATACCCAACACATAATGGTAAAGAAGAGAATTATATTTTGCCTCACACTTTGTAGAATTTGAGGCCACAGTTAGCTAAATTCAAAGAGAGGTTGCACAATACTGGAACATTGTAGAGGAGAAATAGCTCATGGCAGAGCAGGAAGAGGACAGAAAGAAAGCAGCCGCCTCAGAAAAAGGATCAGCAGCCGCAGCAGCAGCAGCAACATCACCACAGCAGAAGCTGCATCACCATGCCTGGTGTTTCACTATCTCCTCCTATTCCACCCAGGCTAGAAATATATTGATTAGTTTCACCCATACCCTGGAATTTCTGCTTCCATGCCCTTAATCTGTGTATCACATTCTACTCTACCATGACATATCCTAATCCAGGAACTTTGGAAACTACCCACCTATAAGCACATGAAATTTTGAGGGGTCAGATATGACCATAACCTCTTTCAACTTTAGAATGAAAGCAGAGTTTAACTGAATAATGAATATGTACTGTATCACCAGGCCTTATGTGCTCTCCCTGCCCCCACTGCACACTGAGAGGGCAATGGAGACTAGGCATGGCGGTGCGTGCCTGTAATCCCAGCTCTTGGGAGGCAGTCAACTGGCGGATCGCTAAGAGTCAGATCTGGTAGTAGATCCTAAAAACCCCATGGACCCTTCCCTAAAATACAAAACAAAACAAAAACAAGAAAGAAAAAAAGAAGAGAAAAAAAAGATGTGTGTGTAGCAATTTCCAAAGAATATTCTATATTCATTCAACTAAGAATATTAGTAATATCAATATTTAACGTTATGATGAATATTTTCATTTTAATGAATTTTTCTTTAATTTTTTAGTGTTATACCTATTTCCTAAAAATTCATCAAAACATTTTAATTTATTAAACTGACATTTCTTATGGCATACAAACAAAAAAATTTTTTATAAATCAACCATAATCAAACACTAGGACAATGTCATAGGCTAGGAACATCAAGAAGTACCATATAGGAACAGTATTTTTGTTCAAGAATTTTGTAGATGCTCTGAATCAGTAATTTAATTTTTTGACTCATTTGTCTAATTACAATAGTTAATTCACTATTGTGAGTTTCTTGAGGTCCTGTGGGGAAATAAATTTTGACATAGGGTTGAACTAAGTTCTAAAATAACTGGACAACTTTTACTCAATAAACAAAAATGACAGTGTAATTTTTGAACCACAGATACTGAGTGTCCTCTGAGATCACTAAAAAGTGTCTTTGTTGTAGTTTACAGTCCATATACTTAAAGATAGAAGAGTAGCTCATATGTCAGAGTGTCCAGAGCTTGTAAATACAAGCATGCTGTCAAAGTCTGCAATCTGAAGAGAAAATTTTTCAGTCACAAAAGCAGAAACACTCAGATTTGAATGCTGTCTTTCTCATGTAAAAAATGCACTCTGTATATCTATCCCTTGCAAGAAAATAAAATTTGACATTTTCTTTCTTATTTGTCTTTGCTGTTTTAGTGCAGAGTCTGTGTAGACTGGACTCATCCTGATTCTCCTGTGTTAGGCCTCTGTAAAACTGGGACGACAAGCATAAACCACCATGCCCAATCTCAATCTCTGTCTCACTGTGTCCCAGGACGGGGCTGGTACATCTTCCTACAGATCAAACCACTCTTGCGTCAGTCTAAACAGGCACTTTAATCCATTGAATTATTTGGTCAGCCTCAAATTTGACTTTAAAATGTTAATCTGAACTAACTGGTCTCTGACATTCATTCTTTATTTATCATGTTTCAACCTTATTTTTGCTTTGTCTGTAATAACAGGAATGATATAACAATGTCTGCCTTGGAAAAGCATTGTGAAGTCAAATAAGAGAACTAAGAAAAGAGTTAAAGTACAATAACTTTAAATTCCCCAATGTTCCATGGCCAATCATGGTTCAGAAATGATAAATGGAAAACTACAGAAACAATTCATAAATTATAAATTGTACTTAAATTTCATTACTGTGAAGAAATTTTATGCTATGCCATTTTTTCTTGCTTGTGACATGAATTGTCACTCTGTCACCATAACCACTTGGTCTACACACATATTATTGAAGAGCAAGTAGGCCATAATGGCTCATAATAGTTTATATTTATGGTACTATAATTAAAATATATTCTTACAATTAAATCATTATTGTTAATTACTTTGAACTGTTGAACATTATGATGAGACTGTATACAGAGGATAACCTGCATTTACAGATGATTTAATTATATTCTGATATCATGATAGCCTCAGTTATATCTATCCATTGCAGGGCCCTTAGTTAAGAAGGAAAACTTGATAAAAATATGAAATTGTAAAGTTCATAAGACCAGTAAAATTTCATGTGGTCATTTCCTATCTAAAATTGTGTTCCTGTTTAATAACAGTCTAAAGGCATTTTTTACCTCTGCATTTCTCGCTGTGTAGATGATAGGGTTTAACATAGGGGTCACCAGAGTATAAAATATTGTCACAGCTTTATCCATGGGTAAGGTGGTCGCTGGTCGCAGATAGATAAACGTACAGGGTACAAAGAACAAGACGACCACTGTGATGTGGGAGCTACAGGTGGCGAGGGCCTTTTTCCTCCCTGCTGAGCTATAAGACCGCAAAGAAC